>APFE031536309.1:0-11095 GCA_000404065.3 Pinus taeda | reverse complement strand
TATATATGCCTATATATGGTTAATACACATCTGATCCTGTATTATTTATGAATTTAGATCCTTGTTTCTTGGATAGTAGTATGTTGTTGTGATTCCACAGGTTCTTTTGAAGCTGGGCAGACAAAGAAGAAGTGGTGAAGCTCTATCAAGAAGGAGAGGAAATCAAGCGCAAGACTCAAGTTGGTCTTCTTGGTTCTCCTCTCATATACATTCATAAAAGGAAACAACAGTAGACTTTAATTGTTTGTTTCTAAGATAGCCACCCATCTTAGTGGGAATAACAGCATCTGAGCGGACACTATTCCCGGATAAAAAAATGGCGACTCCACTGGGGAGGAACTAGATTACTTGTTAGCCTATCTATCCTTGTTTCTCTTATAAACATATAGACGGAGCTTGAAGTCAAGCCAGCTAGCCTTCGAACTACATTTGTGATACAAATGCAAAGTAGATCAATGTTGCTTTAGTCTATCTCCAGGTTTTGTTTATGAATTAAACAATATATCTACAAGCAATCTAATTGCCCTAAGTGGTGGCTCTAATAACCTATTAGATCACCCCTATGTTTTACATACACTAATCTCTACTTATTCGGCCTAAACACCTGAACTAGATTGCAAACTGTGAGTGAAATCCCGTTCAAAGTCTCGCACTACTACCATCGCACCCTGCCTTCAAGGCAGCCTATATGCATCGCACTTCCCGAGTGCAGTAGGTGCGCTGCATACTGAGTTCACTGTGTAACAGGTGCGATGGTCAGGGAGGATTAACTTTACCCTTCGACTGTGGATTTTTCTCACTGTTTTCAGTCTTATTCAAGAGTTTTGTTGTCTATAGCCAGTGTACTTCTATGAAAACCCCCTTCTCTTGCATTATTCCACCTCCTTAGTGCAAAGAACTATGAATGTTTTTATGTATTGTGCGTCATTTTTAGTTCTCTTTTGCAAAAAAGTAGCATAGTCGAACTGTCGTTTCTAGATATGAAAGTGTCGTAGCTGTCATTTTCAGTTTTAGGAAACAATCCCATTGTTCTTGATAGTCGATTATACGGTTACTATTGCATAGGATTTGAATTATTAGTTTTAAAGTGTCGAAAAGAAATTTCCATTTCAAAATCGCAAAGTGTCTCTCTTGCTTTCACTTCGTTTTGAAAAAGAATTTTGTTGAGTACTGTCGCTTTAAAAGTAATTGAATTTGCACATAGCTTTCTTAACGTCATTCACATTAAGAAGGCTAAAAACAAATACATGCATGTGCATTTGTATTTTGATTGCTTGGCCTGATTTAGGACTGTGCATTTAGCATGTGCTTTGTGCTCTGTGAAGAAAAGATTCTTGACTTTCTTCCCTTTAGTAGCTAGGATTTTCATTGCTGAAAGAAGATCAAACATTTGTTTGTCATCTTGGACTGCATTTTAGGAATTATATACACATCACGTGGTGAACTTGAAAGGCAAACTGTTAAGCAAGATCAACTTAAAATAAATTCAATGAATCTAACAATGCTTTGGAACTTAACACACAATATCTAGAGGTCTAGGCTAGAGACATATTCCGGCGTCGTAAAACTTGGTAACTGTTGCTTTCCGTGTTGGTTGGGTGATTCCTCCACTCTGAGACGGAAAGTGCCAGTATGGACTTGTGCTCCCACATACCGTCGATTATATATTGGGAGACCATAATAGGCTGCATCCTTTATCCTTAGGAAGCCGTGTCTGCCGCCCTATCGATTGCAATGCACCGAACACAGCATTCGGGAAGATTGATTGCCGTACTATAAAAAGTATTCTGCAGTTTTGCGATTGGTTTGGTAATCCTCTCTACCTAGATCTCCAGAGAATTCCATTTTGCTCCTTTTCAGACTCCTTAAAGGAAAAGCTCCTCTGAGCACTTGTCACTTCGGGCTCAATAAAAATTGAAGGCGACTAGAGTCATCTTTTGTTTTTTCTCGACTCTTTAAAATTGAAAAAACAAGTTGTGTCAAAGCGTCTAAAATCCATTTAATTCGAAAAACATTTTTCCCCTTTTTATTTTGGGTTAATCAAGTAATCCTCAATTGTGGAAGAAATTCAATCAAAACCCCGTCGTTCGCGGAGACTCACGAGTCAACCAACATTGACTCCAGAAGCGAAACCATTCCAGACGAAGCAAACTCGTTTAACCGGATCGAAGTCCCCTAGGTTGGTTAGAGAAAGCACTCCAACATCCTCAGAGACTCTGGTTACTCCGAACATTTCTAGAATCCCTGCCTCTACAGAAGAAATTCTGCAACAACAAAAGGACATTACCATTGATCCTAGTGTGACGGTTAACACTTCTATTCCTGAACCGGCTCTATCTACACCCGATTCGGAAGGTGTTACTCCCCAAACATCTACTGCTGCAGAACTTACATCTTCTTCACCACCAGAAATATTTTACGGACCTGACGGTCTGCCTCTTCCTCCTGGATTGATTGCCATAGAATCGATTGTGGAAGATCCTCCATCTAGCACTCCAACGCAACTTGGAGCTAGGATCGCCCTGTATCCTTCTTCATCAGAGAATATTCACCCACCCTCGGAAGTTCCTGAAGAATCACTGAGGAATCTCTTGGATAGGCTTAATATGTCTGAACAACTGTCAACATCAAGGACTGTGTCACCCGACACAGCAACAGCGGAAGCTCCTTCTGCTATTCCGACAATGTTTGTCGGTGTGCCATCTGTCCCAACCAGCTTTCAATTGCTGGATGGAGTCCATCCAGGGACTATTTAGACAGTATGGACTGTTCCTGTTTGTTTGTCCGGAATAATATCTGGAATCTCTTACTTGAGCCTCGACAAATTGATCTGTCACAAGGTCAATTTGGGAAAACTGGTCCCCAAAGGCAAATTGTTCCTTTGAGTACTGGATTACCGTCGTATGGAGGGCTATATACCCTTTCATTGTCTTCCCCAGAAGGACAACCATGCGTGAGTTCGCAACAGAATTTGGGTTATGCTGGAATCACAACTAGCGGTCGGGTACCAATCCTATCTCAACAACCAAGAGTTGTATGCTCAAAACAACAAAGTTCACCTATGAACAACATCCCCACTACACCGACTATTGTGGCAGTATCACAAGTACAAGTGTCACCAGTTGTATGCCAACCTCAAGTTTCGCAGGTTGCAATACAACAATCTCTTGTACCTCCGACGCAACCACAATCACCAACTAGTGGAATGGCACAGGTTCAAACGGGGAACACCAATCCCCATCTTAGTCGAACAGTCAGTAGTGGACAACAGTCCGTGGATTCACAACCATGGCTGGTGCAATACCAACAACCGCAATTCCAGCAGGCTTACCAAGGATATGAGCAATAAGTCTTTGCAAGTAATGGGCAGCCGTATCAACCATATCATAATGGTTATGCCCATCAACCTTACCAAAGTTACCAACATCAAATGCATTATGCTGGTATGCTTAACCAAACCTGAATAAATAGTTTCCTTTCGTGGCAACTTTAGAGTTACCAGATCTAAGTTGACTAACGAACGATCCAATTTCCTATGCCCCTTGGTGGCCGGCGATTCCGCATAAACTTTCGTCGGATATTCCTAAATTTAATGGAAATCCAGGCGAAGACCCAGCGAATCATGTGATGACCTTTCATCTATGGTGTTCATCAAACACTCTCAATGATGATTCGATTCGACTTCGCCTCTTTCAGCGCACGTTAACTGGTCCGACAGCAAAGTGGTATATCGAACTGCCTAGAGCTTCGTTTGATAACTTCAGTACCCTAGCCACAACCGTTTTAACCCATTTTCAGTTACCTATCAGGTACGAAATAGGAACTGAGCTGCTTACCAATTTCAAACAAATGACATCCACTCACATATCCGATCATATTCATGAGTGGCGACGTCATCGTAGAATGGTAAAAACATATGTTCCTGATCAACTATTGGTTGAATGGTTTATTAAGTCACTGTTACCCGCTATTACAGAAGATGTGGCAAAGGGGGGGTCGTCACTGAAGAGCAAGTTATTGCTCGTGCACAATATCTGGACTTGATCTATACTCAGTCTCGCATGCTCTACGATAAAATCCGTGACGCTCCTATACCAGAATTTTCCGTTCCTCCGCCTCCTAAATCAAACAAAGACTCTCATGCCGGTGATGGTGTGATAGGTACGACAAGCACTAAAACTGCAAAGGCCACATCGAAAAAGGCCTGCATGGTTTCAAGTCAAGATGCAAATGAGGAACTTCTAGCCTCGGAAGTAAATGCCTTGTCAACTGACAAAGGCAAAGAAACTAAGCAGTCAGGAGGCAAGAAGAAAAAACAAGGGAAGAAGAAAAACCAGGGGGACTCGTCTCCTAGAAAATCTTCTGCAAAACCTTCTGGGAATACGAAACCAAAAAATCCATGCAGTATATGTGACAAGGATCACTGGACCCAAGAGTGTCCATAGAAAGAAGAACTTAGAAAATTCTTCAAAATTTCAAAAACCGCGGCTGTACTGACTGATCCATTTCCAAACCAAGGAAAAAATCTCGTTGCTAGCGAAAATGCATCCCCGTCCCAAGTGCTAATGTTTTCAGTCTCGAAGCAACTGAACGATGCTCTAATAACAACAAGGAGTAAATATTACGGGAATCCACAGATGTTGAAAAACAAGGATAACGATCAACCTAGTAGTTCAACAACGACTTCAATAGAAGTCGTGCCACCCATCATTCCTGAATTAACAATAAAACCGCCAAAGGGAGTAGTACACAAATCGATGTTTAATCCTCATGCCTGAGCAGCAAAACACTATAATATAGTGGAGGATTTATCTCAATCGCCATCCGCGATGTCGACTCTTGAGGTACTATAAAATTGCCCCTCCCAAAAGCAGGCTTTATTATTAGCAATAGGTGGGATCGACCCAACGGATTCCAATCTTGTATCTCTTAATCATAAAGGATACGACCCTCAGTTACCAGCTCAACTAGCTTTCCTCATTCAAGTGAAAGCCCTCAACAAAACTATTCATAGAACAATTATTGATGAGGGGGCATCCACATGTATCATTTCGATGAGTTGCTGGAAAAATCTAGGGTCTTCGTCCTTATCACGATCATCAACAACATTAAAAGCATTTGATGGATGAACATTACGGGAAGCATTCTGATGATCCATGGAAGCCCTAGCATGCTTCATAATATCGGAGTAGGCCTACTAAAAGACCCTACGTTAATGGGAACTTTTACCCTACCGCCTCCTACAAATTTGGCGGAAGTGGCTAATGTATGAACTTGCAATATGATATCTTCCATTCAAAGGATGTTAGAAAACGATGTTAAAATGGATCATTCGTAGGTTTTTCCTCTAACCCCACTGGAAATATTATAGCAATCAATGTTCTCAGCATGGGAGACAAACTAGCATCAACGCTCGTCAAGCGTTTGGATAGATAGGTCTAAGGAATATGGCACCCCTTCAGATCCTTGGTCGCAAGTACACTCTACAGACGAAGGAAACATTCAATTGATGATGATTGATGGGGCATCATGGGAAGATTACCACCATCGTTCCCATCTTCTGACTTGGAAAGAAGATAATTCCAGCAACCTACACCATCCTTCAGTATTTGACTTTCTGACAAATACTGTAAACACGGTGGATTCCGAGAGAAACCTATCCAATATCGAAGAGACTACTGGCATAAATATCTCAACCAAAACAGTTGTTGTAGAGAATATTCATGTTGGCAAATCTTGTTCTTCTTCCGAACTGGAAATATATAGCACTCTCTTTCGTGAGTTTAGAGATGTCTTTGCTTGGTCATACGATGAAATGCCAGGTATCAACTCGAGCATAGTTGAACACGAAATTAATATGTATCTAGATGTCAAACCAGTACGATAGCAGCTAAGGTAGGTGCACCCCAATAAATTCATTGCCATCAAGGTAGAAGTTGAAAAACTCCTCCATGCTAGTTTCATTTACCCCGTTCCTCTAACCGATTGGGTATCGAATATTGTTCCTGTGATGAAAAAACAAGGAACGAT
This sequence comes from Pinus taeda, assembly GCA_000404065.3. Lineage (NCBI taxonomy): Eukaryota > Viridiplantae > Streptophyta > Pinopsida > Pinales > Pinaceae > Pinus > Pinus taeda. The sequence continues at coordinate 5,065 of APFE031536309.1, read as the reverse complement.
TAGAGTGTGCGTCAATTACAGGGATGTAAATCGAGCTTGTCCAAAGGACAACTACCCTACACCCTTTATCGACCAGATAATTTATGAATGCGCCAGATGCGAAATCTTTTCATTTATGGATGGATTTTCCGGGTATAATCAAATAAATATCTGCCCACAGCACCAGTCAAAGGCTGCATTCATTTGTCCGTGGGGCACATTCACATATCGCAAGCTACCCTTTGGTTTAAAGAACGCAGGGGAAATTTTTCAGAGAGAAATGAACTATGCTTTCCATGACATCAAAGACATCGTTCAACCTTATCTCGATGATCTCCCAGCTCATTCACGAAAGCGGACCGATCATCCGCGCCATTTGAGAGCAATATTTCTACGTTGCCGACACTACAAGATACGACTCAATCCGCACAAATGTATGTTTTGTGTCAGTTCTGGTCGTTTACTTGGCTTCGTCGTCTCAAAATATGGGATTTGTCTCGACCCTTGCAAGGTTCAGGAAATCATTGATTTGCCTCCACCTTCAAACTTGCTTCAGATTCAGAAACTCCAAGGGAAAGCAAATTTCCTCAAGAGGTTCATTCCAAATTATGCCGAACTAGCTAAAGGTTATACTTGTCTTTTGAAAAAGGAAGTACCCTTCATTTGGGACTAGGTCGCGCAAGCCTCCTTTGATGCTTTAAAGAAATCTCTAATACAAGAATCATTAATGTATGCCCCAGATTATCAAAAGGACTTTAACCTGTATCTGGCTGCAGCAGATACAACCATAGCAATGGTTTTAGTTCAAGAAGACAATGGAATTGAACATCCTATATATTATTCAAGTCGAAACTTAAATGATACGGAAATGAAATACTCCTACGTTGAAAAGCTCGCCCTCGCAACTATTCAAGCGATACAAAGATTTCGACACTACGTCCTCTTCAGGAAAAATACCATTTTATCAGATTGCAACCCCATGACCTATATATTGTCGCGAAAATTGCTGGGGGGAAAATATTCAAAATGGATAGCAATTCTACAAGAGTTTGATTTGGAATTCAAAAAATCCAAATCAAAGAAAGCCCTGGTATTCGCGGAGTTACTATGCGATCTCTCATCATCGTCCAACGATGCAACATCGGAAGAAGCAATCGTGGATGAAAATTTGTTTCTGATATCTTCAAGCGATATGTGGTATAGAGATATAATCATTTATCTCCAGACACAAACATATAGGTATAATACCTCTTGCTCCTAACAACGACGTATTCGATACCAAGCAAAAGTCTACGTGATCGTCAGTGATACTCTTTACCGTTGTGGTATCGATACAGTTTTGCGGAGGTGCCTCACCCTTGAGGAGGCCGAAAAAGTCCTGAATGACTGCCATTGAGGCGCGTGTGGGGGGCATCAATCCGATTATGCTACGACGCAAAATTTTTTATGAGCAGGATACTTCTGGCCAACAATGTTCAAAGATTGCATAACTGCAGTTAGAAGTTCTCATGCTTGCCAAATTTTCGATAGCAAAACTAGAAGACCACCCGCACCGCTGCAACCAGTAGTAGCTATTGGGCCATTCGCCAAATGGGGCATAGATTTCATGACATGTAACCCCACCTCGACCGGGGGGCATGGGTACATAATAGCTGTGGTGGACTATTTTACCAAATGGGCCGAGGTGATGCCTACATTAAACAACAGTGGCGAAATGGCTGCCCTTTTCTTTTTCAATCACGTAGTCTCCAGATTTGGTTTTCCACAGGCCATAGTCACAGATCATGAATCACATTTTCGCAATCACATGATGGTTGAGTTGGTTTCCAAACTAGGACTGTCCCACGACAGCTCTACTCGTACTATCCGCAAGCTAACAGACAAGTTGAAGCAATCAACAAAGTCCTAAAGTGCATGTTGCAAAGGATGATCAGAGTCCACAAACGGGATTGGCACCTAATCCTGTACTCGACCTTGTGGGCATACCGGACATCGGTAAGAAATGCAATCGGATTCACACCTTTTCAATTAGTATACGGTCTGGAAGCAATATTACCGGTTCAATGTGAAATCTCATCCCTCAAACTCGCAGTCGATCTTCTCCCCAGAACCTCAGAAGAAGAGGCTCGTTTCTTGGAATTAATCCATTTGGATGAAACCTGTCATGATGCATCTTCGGCTAATGAGGCTCATAAGAAACGAGTCAAAGCACAGTTCGACAAGAATGTCAAACCTCGCATCTTCTCAAAGGGTGACCTGGTTTTACTTTATGACCAGGAATCCGATAAATTGGGAGCAGGGAAATTCAAATCGTTAGGGATGGGTCCCTATATTGTTAAACGAGTGTTAGCAAAAGGAGCCTACGAGTTGATGGACTATGATGGGATTCCACTGGCGCAACCTCGCAACGGGTTGTACCTCAAGCGTTACTATGCTTGATTTCGCATAGTAATCCTAGTGCTTTTGTTACATTTTTGTTTTCGCCAAGAGCATTTAATTTGGTTAAGTAATCCACTTTTTTCATTCGTTGCAGATGTCGAACCTACTGGAATCATTCGTTGGATATGCCAACGGGGAAAGTCGTAGTTCGCGGAATCTATCTTCTGCGGCATGGGCCATTTTCAATCCCAGCGGCGAGTTAGTAAGTTTCAGAGGAGTGTGTATTGGTCGATCTACGAACAATATCGCTGAGTACAATGCATTGATAGAACTCCTTTCTGATGCCATCACACATGATATATGTCGACTTATCGTCAGGCTAGACTCACAGCTCGTCATTCTACAACTCACCGGCATTTATGCTGTACGAAATCCAGCTATCTATCGCATGTACCTAAGGGTCAAAATTTTGGAAAGACAGATTGATTTCATCAAATATCAACATATTTCCATAAGTTTAAACACATTAACAAACTCATTGGCAAATTATGTGTTAGATAGACATTTTCGACATTTATAGAAAGAGGCATCACATCAATATATGCAGTAGGATTATGTATCTGTACCGAAATAAAGCTCCGAAAATCAAAAATATATTCCATAATTGTTTATAGTCTGTACATAATGTTCTGTAACCAAGACAAAAATTGGTCAAATGATCCAAAACTCAAAAATGCTGGGGGGCACCCTAGCCTAATGATACTGGTGATAACAAGTCACCGCCTATGCAATCATGCGTAAGAGCCTAGTCCATCGACTCGACACTCCAGTGGTATGTCGTTGCAACTGCAAAGGCAGCTCATCGGTCCTCACTTCCGGGATACCAAGGGTAAGACCCTTAATCTGGTCTTGTAGTGTCGAAAGAGTCTCGGCCACATCAAGGTCGCGAAGGATAGCCCTTCCAACAGCTTCTCCCGCTGGAGCGGCCGCTGGGTCTCTATGGCCTACTGCTGGTCGAACTGGGCCAACATCTGCATGAGCACATGAGTTTTGATTAGTCTTGATCATAAGAATATAAGAACATTATAAACAAAAATGAACAGAGATATGGTCAGAAGAAAATTACCCATGACACCCCACTGCTCTCCAGCCGGCAGCACCAAATCCAGATCACCTCGGAAATCCATACCAGCATATGGGAACCTGGCATAGACCATCTCCTGACGGTAAAACCACTCAAATAAGGTCTCAGAAAAAGAAATTTGGGGCTGACCAACATGCCGAGACATGAGATCGACCCATCTCTGCATCCGTGGTTCGGTCGGTGGAGGTAGGCCAAGTGATGTATACTGTGGCTGCATCAGTGGGATTCGCTCCAAGGTGAAAGCAGTCAAAATAGAACCATAACCAAAGTTCTTGGATTTGTCACTCTTCACCTTGGTCAATTGTTCCTTCATCACAGAAAGTACTGCATCACACCAATTGAACACCTTCGGTTCAAGGCATTCCAAAGCATACTGCATATAAGATCTGGTGGCTATATGAAGAGCAGAACTACCAGCCAGTCTAGCAAAAGTAAACAGGATGGTCCGCAAGGGCCGGTCAGTGACGTCTTCGATGTTGATCTTGTCGTCTGCAATCGGTTGAGATCCCTCTCTGCAATGCCGACGAATGTACTCCCTTACAGACTCACACCCACGGGCGGAGCCTGATAAAGAGAGAGGGGCACCATGCCTCGATAAGCCGGTCAGAAAATAGATGTCCACCACTGTCAAGGGGATCGATTTGCCCCTAATTTGGAATACCTGGTTGATAGGATCCCGGGCATTGAGGAAATACTGCAACAAACTGATTTGTTGCCTCATGCTCGAGATACGGAAAAACTTTAGCAAGCCACAGTTCCGTAATGCAGCTACTGTGCCTGGATCATGTAAAGCAACAATGTCCTCTTCTTCATGCTCGCGTTCTTGCCATGTGACAACCATTTTCCTCCGATGAATCTCTAAAAAACAAACAAGGGAAGAGTCAGCATCTTCATTTGGTGAAAACAGGAAAAAATTTAATGAGGAAACTATGCAAAAAATTTCCTCCCTGCACCCATCGCACCCAGCAAGTGTACTAGGAGCGATGCATACTGATAAGTCAGTGGAGACATCAGTATGCATCACACCTTTCGACTAAGGAAGGGTACGATGATCCTAGGGTGAGTTTTTCAAACCCCAGGGGCTCAGCAGGATAGGGAAATGAGCTCAAAATCCAAAATGAAAGGCATGTAATGAAAGAGCACAAGTTTAGCTCTTACCTGGTCCGAACAGCGTCGAGAATCGTCCACAGAATCTCCCGGAATCCGCTGGTGAAAATCAGGGGGGAAAAGCACCTCCAGAGCTCCAACAAACCAAATTCAAATGAAATGGTAAAATGAGAGGTAAAAGTCACTTTTAATTTACTATGCACGTAATTCAAGTGAAATATTAGTGTTTTAACTCATTTATCATGCATATGTTTTCATTTCTAATCGGTTTGATGAAGCAAATGAACAGGTAATACAATCTTTGAAAGAACGAAATGTCAAGGGTAAAAAAAAAAGAAAAAATCAATGACCATCATGGCGAGCAATGTTGTCGCAGAGTTCAAGCTCGTTAAAAAATAAACTCTCCACGAGCAGTTTTAGCACATAGTTCAAGCTCGTTAAAAAATAAACATAAGT
>APFE031536308.1:1860-18684 GCA_000404065.3 Pinus taeda | reverse complement strand
GTGTTTGAGAAATTCCGCCACTTCAAAAATCTTGTTGAGAAGCAGTGTGGGCATTACATCAAAGTGCTCAGAACAGACAGAGGAGGAGAATACATCTCCGAAGACTTTCTGCGGTTTTGCAGAGAGAACGACATACAAAAACAGTTCACAACAAGGTATACACCTCAGCAAAACGGTGTTGCTGAAAGAAAGAATAGGACCATTCTTGATATGGTCAGGAGTATGCTGAAGGGAAAGCACTTACCTCATGAGTATTGGGCAGAAGCTATCACCTGCGCAGTTTACATCTCGAATAGATGCCCAACTAAAGCTGTCATGAACAGAATACCAGAAGAGGCATGGAGTGGTCAAAAGCAAACTGTCACTCACATGAGAGTATTCGGTTGTGTGGCTTATGCACATGTACCGGATCAGCTAAGGAGAAAGCTTGATAGTAAGTGGGAGAAGTGTGTGTTTGTTGGCTATTGTGATGAGTCAAAAGCATACAAACTCTATAATCCATCCACAAAGAAATTGATTGTAAGCAGGGATGTGCAGTTTTGAAGATGAAGCTTGGGATGGAAGCTTAGAAAAAACGGTGAATGTGAAGACAATTGTGTCTCATGAAGAAGAACAGGAAGAGAAAGCAGCAAATAATCCTTCCTTGGTGGTTCCTCCTCCACCAAAACAAATTCAGCAAACCACACCACAAGCTGGAATTCAAACAGCCTTGAGAAATCAAGGAAGTGCTTCTTCAAGCACACCACAGGGATCAGAAATACCCTCAAGTTCGGATGGAACTCCAAGCACACCAAGAAGACCAAGATTCAGAAATCTGAATGAGATTTATGAACAAGGAGAGGTAAGTAACAATATCGGTCTGAATTCATTATTCGCTTTGTATTGTCATGTTGATGACCCAGTTCATTTTGAAGATGTTGTAAATGAAGACAAATGGATTGAAGCAATGAATGAAGAAATTGGTGCAATTGAAAAGAGTAAAGCATGGGAGTTAGTGGACCTTCCTGAAGGCAAAGAAGCCATTGGAGCTAAGTGGGTCTATAAGACCAAAAGCAATGCTGAAGGCAAGATTGACAGGCACAAAGCAAGACTTGTTGTAAAAGGCTACAAGCAGCAATAAGGCAAAGACTATGATGAAACCTTTGCACCAGTAGCAAGGATGGAAACCGTCAGAATAGTGTTGTCTATTGCAGCACAACACAAATGGAATATTTATCAGATGGATGTTAAATCTGCATTCCTGAATGGAGTGTTAAAAGAAGAGGTTTATGTTGATCAACCTCTAGGTTATGAAGTTGATGGCCAAGAGCATAAAGTTTGCAAACTGAAGAAGGCTCTTTATGGGCTGAAGAAAGCTCCAAGAGCATGGTACAGCAGAATAAATGCTTATCTGATTGAGAATGGGTTTGATAAGTGTGATGGTGAACCCACACTCTACATAAAGAAAAATGATGGTAAGATTATTATTGTTGTTTTATATGTAGATGATTTGATTTTTACTAGCAATAATGCTTCTCTCATTGCTGATTTTAAAGCATCATGAAAAATGAATTTTTGAAATGAATGACTTTGGGCTCTTAAGATATTTTCTTGGAATTGAAGTAGACCAAGTGAAAATGGTGTTTTCATTTCTCAAGATAAATATGTAGAAGCAGTGTTGAAGAGATTTAACATGCAGAACAAGTAAGGCAGTGTGACTTCCAACTAGTGGGGCTAAATTGACCAAAGAAGACAGCAACAAGGATTTTAATCCAAATTTGTACAAGAGCATAGTTGGCGCCTATGTACTTGACTGCAACTAGGCCAGACATTATGCACGTTGTGAGTTTAATCTCCAGATTTATGGAAAGACCGAAAGAGACTCATTGGCAGGCAGCCAAGAGGATTTTAAGGTATGTGAATGGAACGAAGGGGTTTGGTATTTTTATACTCCTCTTCTGAAACTTTCATGTTGACAGGTTACACTTAATAGTGATTGGGCTGGAAGGTGTTGATGATAGAAAAAGCACATCAGGATATGTGTTTCATATGGGATCGGGAGCCATCTCATGGGCTTCCAAGAAGCAACGAGTTGTGTCTTTGTCAACAACAGAGGCAGAGTATGTGGCAGCAACAGCAGCAGCATGCCAAGCAGTGTGGCTGAGAAGAGTTCTCAGAGACTTGTGTCATGAACAAGAAAATGGCACAACCATTTACTGTGACAATAGCTCAATAATAGAATTGTCTAAAAACTCTGTTTTTCATAAAATAACAAAGCACATAGATACCAAATTTCACTTCATACGTGAATTGGTTAATAATGGTGAGATTGTTTTGCAACACTGCAGAACAGAGGATCAGCTAACTGATATCTTGACAAAACCATTAGCAAAGAAATGTTTTGATCATTTCAGGAAATGCCTGGGTATGCAGCAGTTGAAATTAAGGGGGAGTGTTGGAATTTAATTCCAACTGCAACAATGAACAGGTGGACAGAAATCTGATCTTCTGTAGCTGTTCCAGGATGTTCGATGCCGCAAAGTCGCTCCTGATATTTTGCACATTAATGTGCATTAAATTCACAGAATTTAATTCCCCTGCAACCGCCGACTTGTTTTCACTGAGAAAGTCATCACCGCTTCTGCATTCAATACGCAGATAAGCGTTACAGGATATTTTCGTTATTTTATTGTTTAAACTCAGATATTTTTTTTTCTCTATAAATGTAATGAAAAGATGTTCTGTTTTTTAAGAGAATGAACAGAAGTTCTGTTTTTTAATAGAATGAACAACAATTCTGTTTTTTCCAAGAGAAGGTTAGAAGACTGACTAGTGAGTTTCTTTTGTAAACGCACAGCAGTGTTGAACCTACAATTTTCTGAGATAAAGAAAATTGGTTTCTGGAAGTGAAGTGTTCCTGTTGTTATCCCTCTGTCAAGAGGAAGACGAATTTGTATTAGCGGATTTACTGTTTATGAATACAAATTAATTTTCTGTTGCTGATTACACCAGTTTCAGTGCTGCTCAGTATTGTTCTGTTTTTAGTTTTATTTTAAATTATCAGAAATTTTTTTGTTGCTGCAACAGCAAATCTACGTTGCTGCAACACCAAACTGTGCTGCTGCAACACCATTTCCAGTAAGCAATTTTCTATTTACTGTGTTAAAAAAAGAACAGAGTGTTATTCAGAGTTGCTGCAACACCAAACTGTGTTGCTGCAACACCATTTCCAGAAAACAAATTTTTCAGTTTTCTGTGCAGAAACAGAGTAAAAAACAGAGCATTTTTTTTGTCTGTCTGTTATGGAATTTAGCAGAAAATTCTAACAATATAGACATTTTTTATTTAACACATGTATAAAAACCATAGTGACAATACAATCATTAAATTATTCATTTCACCATTACTGAATATCGCACTCATAAACAGATCTAAGTCAACGTAAAATAGATCTAATTCTTTTTCCAGAATTTCCAATGTATAAAAAAAAAAATACTATGAGATGACAGTAGTTAAAAAACTCAAACCAAAATCCTGGATGGAAAATTCCCTTATGAAAATACTCTTCCACTCAACCTTGAACCCAATCCTCTGGTTCCCACTAAGCCAAGAAATCCTTGCCTGGAATCCGAAACTTGTTGAAAATTCCCAATCATGTATTATATACATTGATTCTCAACATATGCTTCTTTGACAGTGTCCTGCCTTTCAGGGTTCTTCTTTTCCCTTAGCCTAGGCTGTTTTTTTTTTAAACAATATGTTTCTCTTCCATAGATCTTTTCTCTTAAAGCTTATCTTGAAGTCAATGTTTTTTCATTTTTTATTGTTTAAGAAAAAAAGAGTTTATAATAATCTAAATATTTTTGCAAATTTTGGAAGGCTTCTGTTTCCCATCATTTCCCAGCTTCAACTCCTAATTTTATTTATTCAAAATATGATTTCAACATCCAGCTTTTTCCTAGTGGTTTGTTGGCCACCTACTAAAATAGTCTAATAATAACCAAAAAAGAAAATATTTATTTAACAATGCATGGGTTTTACAGGCATAAATCTAGCCTTGAATGTAAAGGTGGTCAAAGTTCAATCAAAAGAAAAAGGCCAAAATTCGAGAGACTCATCAAGACTGAAGTCAAGAGGCAAGAAGAGTATGCTAAAGTGTTTGTATTGTAACAAATGAGAGCATATTAAGAAGGATTATTGGAAAAGATAGGAGCAAGCTACCAAAAACGACTCTACAAAGGAAGCTAATTCAACTTAAACAAGTGTAGGTATTACTGACGAGGTATTTTCCACTTCTACTATTTCTCAACTTCATCAAACTTGGTTTTTAGATTCAGGTGCTTCCCATCATGTGTTCCTTGATAGGATATTTTTTTCTTCATACCAATCTATTGATGATGGTGTGATTTTCATGGGTAATGATGTGATCTAGGCGGCTCCAAACACATGTAGAAGTCCCAGAGGACTCAAAAAGGGCCAAAATTCAAAGTGGTTAGATTGCTCTCAAACTAGCACCAGATCGAAGTACTCGTTGCCCTGATTCCAACAGTGTAAGCGACACTCGAATCTGAGATCGGATGAGGGAAAAAAAGCCAGTCAAAATTTTGGTCAAAATTGGGTTGTGGGCTAGGTTTAAGTGTCCTACAAATTCAACGTCAATTGGCATGGCAACCTAGATCCAGAAAAAGGGTGAAATTCTGGCCTCTTTAAATTGTCCAATATCCCTTATTTTCAAAAGATTTGAAAATGACTATTGTTATTAAAAAAAAAATAAAAAAATGAAAATTTAGGTGGTGGGCCACCACCTCCGCCACCCACCAATCTGTTATTATATATATAACTAAATTTTAAAAAATAAAAATGGCCGATGGGCCATGACCCCCGTCGGCCCCCCAACAACCACACATTAATTAAACAGAGTGCGGGCCATTACCGGTGGACCAACCACCCAACCTCCGCATACAACATAAACCATTACATATTTGGGTCGGAGGGACTCGAACCCGTGTGGCCACATGGTCAGCTTGCTCCATGGGTGACCCAACCAAACCTCACAACGTTCCGCCATTTAATACAACACCTAAATGCAACCAAAAAATGTGCCAAACTTAATTGCGTGTTGTTTAAAAAATTGTGTTGTGTGTATTTTTGGGAGAGGCGAGATTTGATCCCCCGACCTCTCCACCTCTAGTGTTCTGCCTAACAGCCAGCCACGGGTGGCAGCTTTGTAAAGTCGCCACCCCACCACCATATAAGCCTTCTTTCATTGCAATGGGGGAGAGGTGGCAGAATGGAGAGAGGAAGAACCATGAGCGATGACATAGATGACGAGGCAAAATGCGGCATGGAAATCGAGAGAAGATTTTTTTTTAATAATTTTTGCAGGGGGAACCATGAGCTTAGAAAGGAGCAGGTGAAACAAATATTCAGCCGAATTTTTAGGAGGGCGAAATTTTTCCAGTGTCGAAATTGGACAAATTTTATGTCTATCCTACACCTCTAAGCGACACGAACCTGATGGCTTGGATAGAATTTTGATCTAACTAGCAGATCTCTAGACATCCTGGAGGATGGAATCTTTGAGGAATCTAGGGGGAATCTAAAAGATTCTTGTAGCCCCACATTGTCACTTTGTTAGAATTCAGAAATTTGGCAGTCGATTTTACACTTTTCGATGCCACACATCTAATGTTGTAATCAGATTTCTCATTTTGATCATTCAATTTTTCGACCACTTTTCAAAGTGGAGTGCATGTGTCAACATTCAATGTGCGAGTAGTCACTTCAATTATATTCGATGTCATGAGATTGATGGTGCAACCATATCCAATATTTTACCATCCTCTTCTCCAGATAACTCCTTGATGCGAGGTATATGCAATGCGATCATGTACTTCTTTATCTCTTTTCTTGAGATGCATTGTGATGTATAGATCCTTATTTGATGTTTGATGTGGGATCTTGTTTTGTCCTTGATGTGAGATGTACTTATTCTCATGTTTTGATTGAGATCCCTTTGTCGCCATGTTGATAGGATACTCATGTGTCGCCATGTATGTTTGAGTTGAGATCCCTTTCATGCCATGTTAGCGGGATGCTCATTATTAACATGCATGAAATTATGTCATGCTGATAGAAGTCCTTTTTGAATGAGAGTCCCTGTAGTGGAACATCTCTTGGAGCCACTCCTACGTGAGGGCATATTCCTTGTATGGTAGAGAAAACACATGCATGTACATCATCACTCTTTCCAGCACTTAATGCAGTGGCCTACACCATCTTGAAACTGGGCCCGAAGACATAGTACGTCCTGGACGAACTCCATTATCAATATCTTGTGTTATATGCTGCTAATTCTTTTCATGTTCTCTCTTATTTACAGCATGCATACTTTTTCCTTTATGCTCTTTTAAATTCTATTCTAATCACATCACGAAAGCAAAAGATTTTGGTTAAATCCAAGAGTTGAGTCAACTCGGATCAAGTTTGGTATCATAGTGGTCTTTGCATGGATGTGAATTGCGAGCATTAACAATTGAATGTGCAGCGATGGAGGATGACAAAGCGATGTACAAGACCATGCTCTGAATTTCCCAACAAGTAAAAATAATGTATGAAGGTCTACAAAAAGAGACCAAGGAAAAGGAGCTAATGCATCTTCAGTTGCAAGCCACGGAAGAGGCCCTAAAAGAACATAAGCACAGCAGCTAGAATATTCAAACAGATAACATTGAATAGAAGATGCATCTACAAGAAGAGAAAGAGGAGGAACATAGTTTGCTACGAAAGCTGCAAGGTAAGGACAAGGCCTTGGAAATGTTGTAGTGTGACCCATGTGAGGTAAAACGTAATTCTTTGAATTCATGTATGTTTATTGATGATGATTTCGTTGTTTTTGAAAATCATACCACAAGCATTAGCTCCAAACTATTGAAGAAAATGGGGTATGAAGGAAAAGGCTTGGGCATTAATGGCCAAGGAATTGTCAATCCCATCAAAGTAGAAGAATTAGCCTCTCGAACATGACTTGGGTATGTCAGAAAGGAAGTTGGGAATGTGCCAGGACCCTCCCGGCAAACCCTCATGGCCAGGACAACCCCGGTGGACCCACCACCCAACCTCTACATACAACATAAATCATTACATATTTAGGCCAGCGGGAATCGAACCCTCTTGACCACGTGGCTGGCCTACTCCATGTGTGGCCCAACCAAACCTCACAACCTTTTTCCATTTAATACAACACCTAAATGCAACCAAAAAACACGCCAAACTTAACTTCATGCTATTTAAAAAATTGCGTTGTGCGTATTTTTGGGAGAGGCAGGATTTCATCCCTCGACTTCTCCACCTCCAGTCTTTTGCTGAACCACCATTCCATGGGTGGCAGATTTGTAGATTCTGCCACCCCACCACCATATAAACCTTATTTTTAGTGCAACAGGGGAAAGGTGGTGGAATGGAGAGTGACAGAACCATGAGCGATGACGCAGATGCTGAGGGAGAACATGACACAGAAATCGAGACAACATTTTTTCTAATTAATTTTTGCAGGTCGAGCCATAAGCTTGGAAAGGAGTAGGCAGAACCCTGATTGAGCCAAATATTCAAGAGGGTGAAATATTTCCAGTGTCCAAATTGAACAAATTTTATATATAACCTAAACCTCTTAGTGACATGAACCTGATGAAGTAGACATAATTTTGATCTGAGCAATAGATCTCCAGATGACACGGAGGAGGGAATATTTGAGGAATCTAGGGGGAATCTAAAAGATTCTTGTAGCCCCATATGCTCACTTTGTGAGAATTTAGAAATTTGACAGTAAATTCTACACTATTCGACGCCACGAATCTGATGATGTAATCTGATTTTCCATTTGATCATTCCATTTTTCCACCACTTTTCAAAGTGGAGTGTAGGTGTGACAATTCAATGTGCGAGCAATCAGTTCCATTATATTCGATGCTGCGAGATTGATGGTGCAGCCAGATCCAACATTTTATCATCCTCTTCTTCAGATAACTCCTTGATGTAAGGTATATGTAGTGTGATCATGTACTTCTTTATCTCTTTGTTTGAGATGAATTGTGTTCTATAGATCCTTGTTTCATGTTTGATGTGGGATCTTGTTTTGTTCTTGATGTGAGATTTACTTATTGTCATGTTTTGATTGAGATCCCTTTGTCCCCTTGTTAACGGGATACTCATGTGTCTCCGTGTATGTTTGAGTTGAGATCCCTTTAATGCCATGTTGGCAGGATGCTCATTATTAACATCTGTGAAATTATGTCATGCTAATAGGAGTCCTTTTTGAATGAGAGTTCCTGCAACAAAACATAACTTGGAGCCACTGTTGCATGAGGGCTTATTCCTTGTATGATAGAGAAAACACATGCATGTACATCATCACTCTCTCCATCACTTAATATAGCGACCTACACCATCTTGACACTGGGCCCAAAGATGTAGTCCCTCCTCGATGAACTCCGTTATTAATGTATTTTGTTATATGTTTTTTATTCTTGTCATGTTATCTTTTCTTTACAGCATGCATCATTGTTCCTTTATACTCTTTTAAATGCAATTCTAATCACATCATGAAAGAAAAAGATCTTAGTTAAATCCGGGAGTTGAGTCAACTCACATCATGATGTTACATGAAAAATTGTTTGGATTGGTAATATTAGGATTAAAGTGTATCATGGTATTGTTAAAATGTTAACAGGGGCGAGGCATGTGCTTGAGCTAACAAAGAACATGATATCTTTAGTAGTCCTAAATTATATTGGTTATAAACATATAGTTCAATATCGAGTGACGAAGGTATCAAAAGGAATCTTGATAGTCATGAAAGATAAGAGGTTTGGGAACTATTATAAGCTTAAATAAAAGACATAAACATATCATCCAATAGTAGCATCTGATGGTGCATGTGACTCTACAGATTTATGGCATCAAGGCTTGAGTCATACGAGTGAAAAAGGGTTGAAGGTACTTATTGATCGTAAGTTACTTTCGAGCATAGAATCTCTAAATTTGACATTTTGCAAACATTTTACTTATGGAAAAAACTATATACAGTAGGCTTTAACCCCGTATAGAAATTACCTGCATACGAATTCTAAAACATAGAAGATAAACAATAGCGAGAGCATAACACATAAAACAACTATACATAGATATTTTCCCCTGGATCCTATAACCGAGACTACCATCTTGATTTTTCATTATGTTCCTTTCAATGTTACAATACATATATATACATGACGAAGCATCCAATACCATGGACCAAAAACCATCTCAAAACCATGTGCGAAAACCATGCACAAAAGCATAGGTACGTCCACCCAGCTAATGTAGGGTCCAAAAGGAATTTCCCCAAGGTGCTGCCCTATACCCCATAGAGGGGGGCTAACCGCCCCCCTCAAACCCCCCATAAAAGGGGGGCTACCGCCTCCCTTGTGACCCACCTGCTACACAATCGACGCAACGAAGGGGGCGCTACCACCTCCCTTGTGACACCCCTGCTACGCAATCAACGCAACAAAGGGGGCGCTCTGCCCCCCGTATAACCCCTAGGTTAACTAGGATAGCTACTCATGGAAAGAATATAACACAACCCAAAATTCTCCCACTTGTTGTTTTCTTCCCACAAGAGATCTTAGTCATTTATCCAACCCTACAACGTCCATTGTTTCTCTACACCAAGATAAATTATCAGAGCTCAAAGATTTTGTCAATGCGTCTGCAATATTTTTCAAAGTGTCCACCTTTACCAGCAACACCTTTTTGTCTTATATCATATCCCTCAAAACGTGATACTGAACATCAATGTGCTTTGTCTTTGAATGATAAGCAGAGTTCTTCGCCAATAAAATTTCACTTTGGCTATCTCAGTCTATCCTTATAGCTCCCTATACTAACCCCATACATGAACACAATCTCTACAACCAAACTGCTTCCTTTCTCGCATGAGTGGCTGCCATGTATTCTACCTCTATAGTTGATAATGCCATTACATATTATTTCTTACTCATACAACTGACTACACCTCCAAATAGGTTAAACACATACCCACTGGTAGATCTTCTCTGATCCAAATCTCCAGCCCACTATGCATCAACAAAGCCACAAATGTCCAAAACTCTGTCCAATCCTGATCTTCCTTGGTAGCACAAACCATACTCAATAGTGCCACGCAAATACCTGAAAACCCAAATTATTGTTACCCAATGATCCTTGCCTGGTTTTGACATAAACCTGCTCAATACTCCCACTACATGTGCAATGTCTGGTCTAGTACAGGCTATCACATACATCAGGCTACCAACTGCACTTGCATATGGAACACGGGACATGTGCTCTTCCTCTTCTTGTGTCTTGGGACACTGTTCAACAGATAATTTTACACCTACAGGAATAAGAACCTTCATCCGTTTACTATCCTGCATATTAAACCTCTACAGTATTGTCTCAGCATACTTCCCCTGGTTTAACTAGATCTTTTTTTTGCCCAATCTCTTTTAATTTCCATGCCCAAAATATAGTTTGCAGCACCAAGATATTTCATGTCGAATTTGGAGGACAATTGTTTCTTCAAATCCTCAATAATTTCTTTGTCATTTCCAACCAACAACATATCATCCACATACAAGACCAAATAAATAACATGGTCACCAATTAATTTAAAATACACATAGTGATCTGCTTTGCTTCTGGTAAATCCAAGTCCCTGTAGAAATGTATCAAATTTCTGATACCACATCCTTGGTGATTGTTTTAACCCATACAGGGACTTCTTTAACTTTCATACCAGTTCTTTCTTACCCTTCACCGCAAAACCTTCAGGTTGTTTCATGTAGATGGCTTCTTCTAGATCCCCATGAAGAAATGTTGTCTTCACATCCATCTGTTCTACCTCAAAATCAAAAGCAGCAACAATAGATAAAAGTAATCTAATACAAGAAACCTTTGGAACAAGAGAAAAAATATCACCAAAATCAATTCCTAGCACCTAGGAATAACCTTTTGCTACCAACCGTGCTTTGTATTTCTCCACCTTTCCTTCTGCATTTGTCTTCTTCTTGAACATCCATTTCCTGGCAATGGCTCTCCTTCCAGCTGGCAACTCCACAAAATCCCAAGCCTTGTTTTCTGCAAAGGTGCCATTTCATCAACCATAGCCTCTTTCCAGAATTTCCCATCCTTTGAATCTACTACCTCCTTGAAAGTTCTAGGATCATCATCAGTAATAGATAAAGCAAAATTTGAACAAAAAGTAGATGGACTGTACTTTTCTAGTTGCCTTCCTTCTTGAACTGATATTCTCACAACCCGAGTTTGTGGATGTTCATCTTCAGATTCCTCTTCTGCTGTAGAGTTTGATTCTTCCTTATTTAGCTCAAACTCTATCTTCTTCGTTTCCTTTCGTTGGACTTCATGTTTAATAACATCTTTCACCTCTCTGAACACCACATCTCAGCTATACACAACCTTCCTTGTTACTCGGTTCCAAAGTTTATAGCCCTTTAAACCATCCTTATACCCAATAAATATGCACTTTTCATATTTACTATCCAACTTTGTTCTTTTCTCCTTTGGGACATGTACATATGCATCACATCCAAATACCCTCAGATATGAAAGAGAGGGTTTCTTACCAGGTCATACCTCTTATGGAGTCTTATCTTCCAACGCTGATGAAGGTGATCTATTGACCAGGTAACATGCAGTCTCCACTACCTCTACCTAGAATTCTTGTCCTAACCCAGCACCACTGAGCATGCTTCTTTCCCTTTCCATCAACATCTTGTTCATTCTTTCTGCAACTCCATTTTTCTCAGGTTTGTATGGAGTATTCTTCTACCGTGCTATACCACACTTCTTACAAAATTATTCAAATTCCTTCTTGCAAAACTCTCCACCATTGTCAGTCCTCAACACCTTTATCTTCTTCTCTATCTGGCTTTCCACCAGATCTTTAAATTCTTTAAACCTGTCAAAGACTTCAGATTTATTCTTAAGGAAATATATCCATGTATTCCTTGAGAAGTCATCTATAAGTGATACATAGTACACAGACTTACCATGTGATGGAACCTTCATAGGTCCAAATACATCATTGTGCACAAGCTCTAATATCTATTTTGCCCTCCATTAGAGGGAAACTCACCTGATTCTGCTTCCCATATACACAACTTCCATGGAAATCAAAATTTAGAGAGCTATTAGTCATACCTTATACACCACCTTTACCATGAAGTATTCGAATGCCCTTCTCTCCAATATGTCCAAGCATTTGATGCCATAGCATGGTATTTTCTCTAGAGACCACTAGATTTTCCGCTCCACTTTCAGGAACCATAGAATTGTTACACCCATAAACAAAAGTGTTTCCTTGCATCTTGTACAGAGTTCCAATATGAACTCCTTGCATCAACACCAGTGCTCCCCAAGCCATCTTGCAGGTATCCTTCTCGAACACTATTTTTACACCTGTATCATCCATCTTGCTTACTGAAATCATATTTCTGGCCATTCCAAGAATATGCAGAACACCCGGAAGTGTTCTAATCCTTCCACCTTGCAAATTGAACTCAACTTTTCCGCAACCAATTATTTTATCCTTCCTATTATCCCCCAAGAAGATATCACCACCATCATATTTCTCATACTCGTAGAACCACTCTCTATGCCAAGTGAAGTGAAAGGATGCACTTGAGTCAATCAACCATCCCTCATGATCTACATGTGTACTTAAAGAATCCAAATACACATCCCCACCTTCATCTGAGGTGGTTTTCACCTCTACAGAAGGAGCATCATCAAATCCCTTTCCTTTGTTAGGAGCTTTAGATTTACAATCCCTTTTGCAGTGCCATTCCTTTCTGCATTTCTTGCACACCTTTACAGTTTTCCTGGTGATTTAGATCGCCATCTAGATTTAGATCTCCCACTCAATGACTTATTTCTATTTTTGTTCTGGGACCTTCCTCGTACAGACAATGCATCACTATTCTAGCTCTCCATATTTTTCTGTCTCATCTCCTTCGTCTGCAAAGATGAGACTATTTCAACAAACGGCAGGGCAGTTGCATTGCTACCTATTGCAATAACTAGACTATCCCATGAATCTAGTAGAGAACACAACAAACTGATGCACTTATCTTCATCTAAAATTTTATTATCAACATATAATAACTAACTTACGACAATATTAAATGTGTTTAGATTCTCTGTCACCTAGTCTCCATCTTTCATCCTCAGGTTATACAACTTTTTCCATAGGAACAGTTTATTCAACAAAAACCTAGATTGGTGCAAAGTCCCTAACTTGTCCCACAAATCCTCCATCGTGGATTCCCTTGATACATTCAGCAATACTAAATTTGAGACGCACAATCGTATTGTGCTATTTGCCTTTCGATCCAACTTTTTCCATTCTTCATCGGCACTCGCGTTGGTTTAGTACTCGGATCTACTGCAATCCACTGATCTTTCTGTTAGCTACCTATACCAATAGGTTTCATTTTTCATGATTGGCAGGGGAAGTGCCAATATGATCTACTTTGGTGATACAAAGATCTCATATTCTTGTGGAAGAAATATACTTACATTTGGTTGATGCTGCCCTACTTCTGAATGGGTGATCCAACAGCCTAAGCTGGGTCATGCCATGTTTCAATTTTTGTTGTAGATTAGAGAAAGAAATCTGTCCAAACAGTTCAATCTTGGCAGGTAAAGTAGATAGGTAGAGAATGAAGGTTCCCAACTACTTAATCTGGGGCCTTGGAAGCAATAAGGGTAGTTTTAGATAGAAAATTAAAAGAAAAATCCAAAGGAAAAGAAAAGGCACAGAAGGGTTTGCAAGTCTAAGTGCACCCTCCTTGGAGTAACAAAAAATGCTAGGCAATAGAGGGGGTAGGTAGATGGGGTTGCAGAAAGCATGGTTTATGGCATTTCACTGGCCTAAGCAAAGGTAAAAACATGGTGCCAGTACAAATTTCCTATTTTAGCAGTCTTACAACAACTTAATGAAGCATGTCTAACTTCCAGATTACCCCCCATCACATTCATGGCTAACATCCCTATGCCACCTATGTTCATGAAATAAGTCAAAGTCTTTTGTTGGTTCTTGTTTCTTTAAGAGCCACATTTCTTGTGTAAAAATTCTTTTCATTTTGATCTACTTCCTAAAAACTAAGTTGATTTCATATAACAGCTTAGTATTTTACCCCCCTCATCCACCTCTTTTACTCATATTAATACTAATCTATCACTATTTAACTCCTTATACCCCTATTCCCTTATTATATGTAAATTTGCAAAAAACCCCCAAAATATCTATATATCCCCTTCCCCGAGCATTATAGCTCTATGTATCGTTTTGAATGTTTTCAAATGCTAAAACATTGAGCGCGACCCAAAGAGCGTTGGAAAATTAATCTTGGGATTAATCCGGGATTTGCTTGGATTAATAACCTAAACCCTCTTTGTAAATAAACCTGTGTAAAATCCCATTTTAACACGTAACTCTGCAAAAAACCATAAAAGCCCACTTTTTATAATGTTCTTCCGAGCACACATTTCAGAAAATAATAATATTTTATTTGCCCCACATTCTGTATTGTCCTTGCATCTCATCAACCCATCGACAGTCGGATCTGAGCTTTCCCATCCGACGGCCCACATTCATATCGGACGGGCCCCGATCACCGAACCTTACCGCCCGAGAAACTGTCAGAGGGTGACGTCAGGCCTCTACCATGCATCACCCCCATATTTTCTCGGGCCACCCTCTGATAATACCATGACCGTATCTAGAGCGGTCCGAGAAAAACCACTTACCGCTTGTGCTTTACTGCCTGCCCACGTCACTGCTACGTCACGCCCACGTCAGTCTGACTCGGCACCCTGTCAGCACCCCCGCCCGCCAGCGCTCCGACATGTCCGCCACCTATGCAATCCCCGTGGACCACTCAGAGGCTGCCACATCACCCGATGACGTCATGCTGACGTCACCCAACCGTGACCCCACCTGATGACGTCATGCTGACGTCATCCAAAAAAAGCACCAATAACCCAAAAAGTCCATATTTTAGCCAAAATTCATGTTTTTTGTCACTTTTGCCAAAAAAACTGTTGCTCACCTCTGCATGCAAATTACAACCATCCGTCGCCAACCTGTGGAAATTGACCTGAAGACCATTGGCTCCTTCAACCCACCTGCATTTGTGACCATTGTCGGCAATTCACCAGGTATTTATCCAAAGCATCCCCTCCGCGCTTGGTTGTGTCCATAATTCTCCAAAACTAAATTAAAAAGAGTGAGGAACCTTGTATTTACCAGCAAATCCTCAGTGACCAACATTTGTTTTCAGTTGTAAGGTCGAAATTCACCTGTTGAGCCCACATTTGGTCACATTTTCCTAAATTCATAGTCAGTCCGCGCATTTGTGGACTTAAAACCTGAGCTGCACTAATTCACTGGGAAAACAGTGCTACTAGTCCCTGCATTTGCTCAATTAACTATTTTGAGCATTTTACACTATTATCACCACAGTTTACCCCATTTTCCCTTACAATTTGCCTTACTTTTGCAAAAATACCCCTCTGTGTTGTTCTGCCCACTGAAACCAGTTCTAGTGCAAGTCATAAGTACTACTTAACCATGGAAACACCAGTAGCCCTGAATATTCAACCTCTGAATGCCCCACATAGAAAGCTAGAGTGGAAGGCCCTGGGTAATAGAGATTACCAGATGATAGACTCATCTGCCATCAGTTCCAAATTTAATATTCACCTGTAGAATGAGTTAAAAGCCCAATATCTCAGTGGAGCTGATATCTTAGGAATTTGGGACTCCAACCTGCCCATTTACAATCTCCCTCAAGTCAATGTCCTCCCAGACTTGATAAATCAATGTCGTTCCAGCTATGATCCATGTCAAAGAGTTGTTCTCAGCCCCTCAGGCTCAGTATTGTTCCATATCACTCCTGAGGCCATTAATGAGATGCTACACTTTAACACTGCAAAGCCCCTAACTCCTCTCTCCATCAATGACTTGCTAAATAAACGGGGCAAGCTGTCCAGTGCTCAGATCATCAAGATTAATCAGTTATTTGTTAAGCCAAAATTTGAAGCTGTGGGAACCCCTCCTATAGGATATCAATATCTCAATGAGCTGGGCAAAATGCTTGTGGATTTGATCAGTAACATCCTGGGTTATGGGTCACATGAGGATGTTGATGAAACCATTATGGCCATGCTGTCCATATTCTCCCCTAGAATGCCTCCTGCTGTGCACTATGATTTTGCTACATACATTGCCAATAAGATTCATGAACAATTGATGAATCTAGAAAGGGAAAAGGTGTTTAAATACACTAGGTACATCTATCACTTGTTCTTATTTTATCAGCCCGATGCTTTCCCTGTTCCTCTCAAGAAGCTAAATGCCCAGGGAAACCCAAGGTCTGTAGTGTTTTGGTCTTCAGTCTTTCATCATGTATCTTTTTCACCTTACACCTACTGTGAATTCATAGACCTTTTTATCCATCCAACTATGACCTTGTTATTGGGTGTCCCTCCTCCCAGATTGACAGATGAGATGCAAGGATTCTTCACCTCTCAAAGGCCTACAGCATTGGTGATTGGTACTTTTACCAACACCATACAGTAATCAAAATATATGGCTGTGAGTTGAACCCTTATAGGCTACCAAGATATGTCCCTATAAGACTTTTTGCCTTAGAGTATTTTAGGCAGTTTGGAAATGCAGACTTTGTCCATTTCCATAGTAAAAACAAGAAGGTGCAACTAAAAGTAAGGAACTAGCTAGGC
>APFE031536303.1:0-14381 GCA_000404065.3 Pinus taeda | reverse complement strand
CTAGTCATAGTTATCAAGTTCCTTTTCAACAATAATCTGGTGTGATTCACCCCGATTACCCTCGAGGAATTCAAATTCCAACCACACAGGCTATTTCAGGATATCCTGGGTATTATCCCCAAGGGGTTGGACTTAACCCTCAAGGTTATCAAACTTCATAACAAGACCCTAACCGATAGTTACAATTCATTGCAACTTTAGATTTACCAAATTTATCTCGGTTAACAAGCGATCCTACCTATTATTATCCTTTTTGGTCAGAAATTCGTACCAAGTTACTGAGTGATATACCAAAGTTTGAAGGTTAATTGGGAGAGTACCCATCAAACCATGTCATGGCATATCATCTTTGGTGTGCATCGAATTCACTAATCAATGATTCTATCAGACTTCGCCTTTTCCAACGAACTTTAACCGATTCGACAGTAAAATGGTACATTGAGTTACCTCATGCTTATTTCCATAATTTAAACTCTTTAGCAACAACATTTTTGACACATTTTCAACTACTAATTTTGATATGACACTGGTACTGAACTTAATTTGACTTCCTTAAAACAATTGAAATCTACTTATATTTCAAATCATATACATGAATGGAGACGGAGAGCTCGATTAGTCAAATCTTTTATTCCAGATCAAATTTTAGTTGAATGGTTTACAAAATCATTTATTCCCGATACTACCTAGGATGTTGTTGAGGGATGTGTTGTGACGAAAGAGTAGGTAATTTCTCTTGCCCAGTAGCTAGACTTACTCTATACCCAATCTGGCACCTTCTATAAGGAAATATTGAATTTACCTCGACTAACAATTTTAGATCAATCAGATTCTCCTCCTATAAAATCTAACACCGTTGATGGTATAATTGGTTATGTCAGTGATCAGTCTAAGAGAAAAAAGAAGAATTCTAAAATCACTCAGACTTTGGCTATACAAGATTCACCCACTGAAAGCCTTTCTCTGAAAACTACCTTTGAAATTAATGTCATAGAGTCATCTACTGACAAGAATCAATCATCCGGGGGTAAAAAGAAGGGGAAAGGTAAAACAAAACAAAATGCTTCTCAGAAAGAGAAACCGAATAAAAATGAACCTGTTGATGAGAAAAAGAAACCTCGTTATCCTTGCCTAATTTGTAATGAATATCATTATACAAAAGAATGCCCACATCGAGTAGAGGTTACTATATTCTTAAAAGGTTCTCCAACTCCTATTGTTTTGAAGGATCCTTTTCCTTCTCAACACAACAAAATGATTTCACATAATCCATCTTCTTCTTCCACATCGACAAATATCATCTTGATTCTTTGCAGCAAGTTATTGTAGCAACAAGATCAAAATATTACGGGTCTAAGGGTCATGCAGTAAATGGGAATGATGTTAGTCCATCTAGTCAACCTTCTAGTTCAATTCCTCCTCCTTTCGAACCATTACATATTGAGATGCAAAGCCATGACATGATGATTCTACCGCATCCCAAAGGTGTTGAAAAGCATCTTTCAACCCACATGCTAGAGCAGCTCAGAATTACAACATTGTTGAAGACCTGATGTCATCTCTTGAGGTGCTACAAACATGTCCAACACAAAGAAAGCTACTATTGTCAGCTATTGGAGCAATTGATCCTCAAGATTATAATATTATTATTTTTAATATTGAAAGTCATATACCTATACTCCCACATCAGCTGGCATTTCAAATACCAGTTTTTGTCAAAACCAAACGAGTGTTTCACGCAATTATTGATGAAGGAGCTTCTACGTGTATCATGTATGTTTCTTGTTTGAAAGATTTAGGTTCTCCAACTATCAATCAATCACGTACCACTTTGAAAGCCTTTGATGGAAGGGGTTTCATCCTCATGGAATCCTAAATGATCTACCAACATAGTTAGAAGATAAGACGACCACGATTGAAGTTGAAGTTGTCGATGCTCAACTCAATTACAACCTTTTACTTGGTGAAAGTTGGACCTATGATATGTATACAATGGTCTCATCACTTTTCCATATGATACTCTTTCCTCATCAAGTGAAAATAGTCAAGGTATACCAATTGTCTTACTACACTCATGATCCTAACTTTATAGGTAGTGCACCTTTCGTTGGAAACGATTACTCCTTATGAGGATTTTGGTGTTGGTTTGCTCAAAGATTCATCACTAATGATAACTTTTGCACTTCCTCCACCAAATTGTCATTCTAATGTTGCCTAGGTTAACATGATCACATCAAGCACTACAAAATCTTATGATCCGTGGATAGTGGCTTTAGAATCTTAATTGATCTCCTATGGCAATGAGATGCCTTTGAGCCCACTTGAATTGGCTTATTAGGTATCTCAAACGTTTTCTGATCCACCATCTTTTGAATTTGATCGAGTGAATGTGATCAATGACGATTATTCTCCTTTACCTTAGTTAGAACCAATTTCACTTCTCGATTCTTTTGACAATATCTTTCCAAATGATGAAAATATTATGAATATAATGACTTTGGATGAAATTCCATGGGACAATAGTCATCATCGTTCATCTTTTCATCCTAACCTTGATAAAACTGAGAATGATTTTTCAACTATATTTTCGACTAATATTATAGATAGTCCTGGATGGCCCATGTCAATTCTTCACGTTGAATTTGAAAAGGATTTGGAAAACATGTCTACAACGATTGCAATTAATATCTCATTCAAAACAAGAATTATCGATAACATTCACATAGATGCCTCATGCTCACTTGAAGAGATTAAAATGTACAAAGCCCTATTTCAAGAATTTTGTGCCATTTTTTCCTCGGCCTATGAGGAAATGATAGGAATTTACATGAGTATTATTGTTCATGAGAATAATATTTACCTAGATGCTAAACCTATTAGACAACAATTATGTCTATTGTATCCATGAAAGGTTGCTGCTATTAAAGTTGAGGTTGAAAAACTGCTCAAAGCAGGTTTTATCTAGTCGATTCCCTTGATTGATTGAGTTTCCAATATTTTTATTGTTAACAAAAAGCAAGGGACCATCAAAGAATGCATAGATTATAGGGATATTAATAATGCTTGTCCCAAGGACAACTATCCTACCCCTATATTGATTAAATCGTTAACTATTATGTCGGGAATGAAATCTTTTCACTCATGGATGGATTTTCTAGGTACAACCAAATCAACATACTCCTAGCTGATCAACATAAAACCACATTCATCTGTCCATGGGGGACTTTTGCTTATCAAAAACTCCCATTCAAATTAAAGAATTTCGGTGCAACCTTCCAACAGGCTATGTCTTATGCATTTCATGATATCAAGCATATTGTACAACCCTATTTGGATGATTTACCAGCTCATTCGTTAAAATTAAAAGATCATCCAACACATTTGAGATCTATCTTTATAAGGTGATGACACTACAATATACGCTTGAACCCTCGCAAATGTGTTTTTTTGTCCAATCTGGTCGATTACTGGCATTTATCGTATCTAAGGAATTTATTCGTGTCGATCTACTCAAGGTAGAGACTACTCTGAATTTGCCTACTCCTTCTAACCTCCACCAACTCCAAATTTTGTAAGGGCAAGAAAACTTGTTACGTCGATTCATCCAGAACTATGTTGAGCTAACTAAAGGTTTTACTCGAATGTTGAAAAATGGCATCTCATTTACATGGGATGAAGTTCCTTAAGAAGCTTTTGATGCACTCAAACACGCGTTGACTCATACATCGATGTTGCATCCTCTCGATTATCATTGAGACTACTTTTTGTCTTTAGTTACATCTGATGTCACCATTCACATGGTTTAGTTAAGGAAGATGAGTTGAACAATGAGCATGTGATATATTATTTGAGCATAAATCTCAAAAAAATTGAAGTAAGATATGCACATGTGGAGAAATTGGCCTTGGAAACCGTTAAAGCGGTCCAAAGATTTTGTCACTATATTCCCTTATGCAAAACAAGAGTGATTTCATATTGCAACCCTATGGTTTACAGTCTCACGAGATAGTTGTTGGGCAGAAAATATTCTAAGTGGATAGTTAACCTGCAAGAATTTGATTTAGAATTCATAAAATCTAAGTCTAAGAAATCATTGGTGTTTGTCGAGTTGTTATGTGACTTTCACTATACTGAGACAAAAGTCGTGGCAAAATATTCTCTTCCAGACGAATCCCTCTTTCTTATCATTACTTTAGACCCTTGGTATGGATATATCATTGTGTATCTTCAAACCCATACTCTTCGGTCAGAATTGACTCGAACCGACTGTCGTCATATTCAGTACCAATCCCAACAATACACTATTGTTGGCGATACACTTTATCATCACGATGCTGATTCCATTTTCAGGCGATGTTTGACTCACGAGTAAGCTGAAAAGGCATTGAATGACTACCATTATAGAGCTTGTGGTGGTCATATGTCATGGTTTTCCACTCTCCAAAATATCTTGCATGTTGGGTATTTTTGGCCTTAAATGTTCAAAGATTGTATAACTACAGTAAAAAAATGCCACTTGTCTATTCTACGATAACAAAATGTGTGCACCTCCATCTCCTCTTCACCCAATCATTGTTGTCAGTTCTTTTGCCAAATGGGGCATCGATTTCCTTACATGTAACCCTCACTCAGCTGAGGGGCATGGGTACATTATTCTAGCAGTGGATTATTTTACGAAATGGGCTGAGGCGATGCATGCATATAAATATGATGGCAAAATGAAATTTATTTTCATATTCAATCATGTGATTTCTAGGTTTGGGATTCTACGAGCCATCGTCACAAACCATGGTAGCCATTTTCGAAACTTTAGGATGACTGAACTTAGTGCAAAGCTAGGCTTGCATCATGAAAATTCTACTCCATATTACTCGCAGGAAAATGGCCAAGTAGAAGCCGTTAACAAGGTTTTGACCACACCGATTAAACAGATTGTTGAAATTCATAAACAAAATTGACATCTAATGATTTTTCCAACCTTATGGGCATATCGTACCTCAACAAAAACTTTAACTGGTTTTACTCCCTTCCAACTGGTTTACGGTCTGGAAGCAATTTTGTCGATTGAATGTGAAATACCGTTATTAAAACTGGAAATCAAATTGTTAACAACCACTTCTGTAGAGGAGGAATGTTTTTTATAGTTAGCAAGACTAGATGAGACTCATCGTGATGATGCATTAGCTAGCGAGACTCATAAGAAACGAGTTAAGGCACAATTTTATAAAAATGTAAAACCTTGCTCATATTCAAAAGGTGACCTAGTCTTGGTTTATGATCAAGAACATGATAAATTAGGTGCTGGTAAATTCGAGCCCATGTGGCATGGCCCTTAAATTGTAAAAAGTATATTGAAAAAATGGGCTTATGAGCTAGTTGACAATGGCAACATTTCTTTAGAAAAGACCATAAATGGTCTTTAACTGAAGAAAGATTATGCTTAAATCATTCAATGAAGAATTTGTATATTGTTGTATCATTATTTGTGTGTGGCATTTTTTAGCATCTTTTTACAATTTTATGCTACTTCTCCTACTTATCTTGTGTTACACTTGATTTGCAGATGTCAACGCTCCCTCAAACTTACATTGACTTTGTCGATGGTGCTAGTCGTAGTAATAAGAATTTGTCTTCCACAGACTCGGTCATTTATTCACACATAGATGATTTAATTTCTATTCATGGGATATGCCTCGGTGGAACAACAAATAACATTGCATAGTATACTACAGTGATTAAGCTATTATTTGACGCCATTTCATTTGGTATTCGTCAGTTGATCATTAGGTTAGATTCTCAAATCATAGTATTACATTTAAACAATGTCTATTCGGTAATAAGTGTTGCAATGTTAAGAATGTTTTTGCGGGCTCGTCTCTTGGAAATAGAGTTTGATTACATCAAATATCAACACATTCTAAGGCATTTAAACACATTGACTAGTGCATTAGCTAATTATGTGTTAAATCGACATTTGTAATATCTATAAGACAAAAAACACAATATTCATCCATATATTATACAAGATAAACCGAGATAAAAGTAATATTTTTCATTAGTTAAAATGTGTGTAAAAAGTATGGTTTTTATAAAAATGTCATCCAAGACATGAGGCCCTATGGCCTTTATTTTCAGAACATGCCAATACATCATCAAAAAAAAATCTATCCATAATACTATCAGCTACGCATGATGATAATGGTAGCATACAATAGCGCGAGCTATGCATTGTAGCAAGCGACTAATCGGTCTAGGAACCCCCACAGTGTGCCTATGATAGCAGAGAGGCAAGTCATCAATCTTGACAGGGATGTCTAAGGTCAACCTCTCTAGGTTGTGCTCCAACTCAGTTAAAGCCTCCACCACATAAGGGTTTTGTACTGCTAGACCTACCTCCCGCTCACTACATCTGTCGAATCTACATACTCTTGTTGGTCTCACTAGGCCCACATCTGCATGAACATTTCAAACAATTATTTTTGGAAGCCAAAAAAAAAAAACTGTGAAATTTTTACCTAGGTCACTCCACTACATTCTAGATGGTAGTGGAATATCTGGATCACCTGTGTAATCCATGTCAGCATATGGAAAGTCCTCTATCATAATGATCTGACGTTCCAACCATCCAAAGAAATTAGGAGTATATCAAACAATTGGGTCTTCACCACCTCCGTGGTGTGCTATCAATGTGACCCATTTCAACATGTGAGGATCTCGTCGTTATACCCAATCTATGGAGAACTGCGGGGCGAGAAGGGGGATCCTCTCTAGAGCGAACGAGATAAGAAAGGCACCATACCCAAAATTCTTGAGTTTGTCGGTTTTCACTCTAGTTAGTTGCCCTTTCAATTTGGCAACTACCCCTTCACACCAGTTGAATATTTTAGGTTGTAAGCACTCTACAAAGATCTACATCTGAGCCTTGGTGAGCAAGTGAAGAGTTGCATTCCCACATAATCGCGCAACAGTAAAAATGATAGCTCTTAAAGGAATCCTCTCTATGTTTTTGATATCAATTCTCTCATCTTTGAGTTCAACCCCTTAAAAGAAAAGTTGCACTAGATAGGTGGCAGATGTTTCACCAGCTCGTCTATGTTTATCAGGTGGACTAATCCCTCTCGCGGAAAAGATGGATCTCCCTAGAGCTCAAAGAAATCTAGTAACAAACAAGAAAAGAACTGCCACCTTTCCTTAGCTTACGATTGATTGAAACAAATAATATGAGAGAGATCACTTACCGGTTTATCGAAATGCGTGTTGAAGTCCCTTTTAGTGCTTTCTACAATTAGCTTCCCATTGATGCTTTAGAGATCGTTCCAGTGCTTTCCAAAACATGTCCATGATGTTTCGAAGGAGATCTGCATAGATAGAAATACAAAAAAGGACCAAAGCATCTAGTGTATAGAATGAAAGATAAATGAACTACTTAACTTATGATATATCATAAATTGAATAAAAAACTAATCATAACCTTTGTGAATGATCAAGGAATCCCACAAATGATATCAGAACATACACAGTTAGGAAAGAACAATTGCTTTTTATTAAATAAAAGGGAGAACAAACTTACAACATCAAATCCTTGATGTTACAAGCCTCTTCTGACAATCTCCAACTTCTCCTTGGATGAAAATCCTCCAGGCCTTATTTCTACAACATAAGCCTACCTTCAATAGCCCTACCCAATCCTATGGACTGTGTTTGATTTATAGGCCAAGAGGAGGAGGTTTTGGATCCTCTTCCCAAGGGATGAGATACACAAATGGTGGGATAGGGGATCCATAAAAAGAGGGAAGTAGCTCCATGATGGTAAGGATAAGACTTGAGTAGGCATCCGTTCGAAGTTATTAGTTGGGAAAGATCCAAATAGCAAATATCGTAGACTTTAATTTTTATTTTTTACTTGTGTTAAGTCATGTGCGCAGGCCATAATGTCAGACAGAGTGCAATTTTGCGTAGTTTCTAATGGTCTCTTCTGCGTATGCACAAAAATGGACTAGGGAATTGCGCAGGAAGCCAAAAATAGGTTTTTGAGCCTTGCTATCTAAGAATTTGATTCTCTTTGGATTGTTTGCATTATAACCTTGTAAGGGGATGCTTTGGGACACTTTGATGGACATCAAAAGATCCAAACTGATGGTAATTTTCTCAATGCGACAAAATGATGTGTAATAGATTTCCCCCTAAAGTGTAAAGTCATAAAAAATGTTTGATGATTGTAGCGCTTATCATGCCAAGGTTCGGGTTAGAGACTACAGTCGAAGACGTAAAAAAATCAATCAAATGTTAAAATGCCATATAAAATCAACATTGATGTAGGCATTCCCATTCTTAGAGCATAAATTTCTCAAAGAACCATTACAAAAATACATCTGCATATCCTTGTTAATAAATGACATAGTATGGACACAACCATAGATGGATCTATATTTACAATCATAAATATTTAATAACTCCACACAACGTGGATGGATGAAACTAAATCCAGGGTCTTGATCTCCATTTATCGATCCATAGTATGAATCTAGCCATGCGAGTTAATGTCTCTTAGTCGAACATGGTAGAAACCACTTGACTATCGATCAATGATGTGAATCGTTAACAAGCACGAGAGAAACCACTAATAATGACAATGGTTCTAAAGGTACTTCCAGTACAATCTATGAAGTGTGAATAGATGTGTTGATGTCAAACACCCATAAAATCATTCGATTGAAGGTCAATGATGAGAACCTGTCGTTGAAGGCGAGAAACTTGACATTAAGGCATGCAGACTCGAAGGTAGTGAAGGCTTCTAGATCAGATTCCTAGATAGTGAGTTGAAGTCAATAGGAAGCGACCCATCACAAGAGGGCCTATGACATGAAACACATGTCAAGTTTTGAAGAACAACAATTTGGAGTAATCCAGGACTGACTCAGGGATGGTTGAAACGAATGAAGATTATGAATAACGAAGTAGTTTTGAATGAGGTTGGACTTCTCTTAAACATATCGACGACATGACATTCTGACTTGGCAGCATTTGGCTCAAAAAATAATACCTAAACCAACTAAAGACTTTCAATGAGGTATGGTCAATTAAGAGACAAATGGATTTCCTAACTCGGAGATAAAAGTGATGGAGTTTCATGTTCAAGAGTGACATACTACCTTTGTAATATAAAAACAAACATTCTTTCCCACTTCCCCCCACCATTACTAGCCAATACCTCTTTATTTTTGGCAAGCTCGAGGAGGATAACATACACTTTCCCTTTAAGCTCATCCTTCGGATGAGTCCTTCAGAGTATTTTTAATGAACCATATGAAGGAGTGGTTCCATCTCATTATGAGTAATGAGTCCTACACTGTTTAAATTTTATGAGTCCAATGAAGGGGTAACTTGATGTTGTTTTCATGTTTGAAGAGTTTGAAAAGACACAAAAGAAAACTCGTTCAGTTCTTTCAACGTAAGATTTTAACGAGCCCAGAGAAAGTAAAGCTCGATGTTTTTCATTTTTAGGGAGTTAGGAGAAAAACATATGTAAACTCCACAATGTTCTTTTTCATAAATTTAGTCTCTCAAGCCCCAAAAAGGGTAAAGTGCACAAGAGAAATCTATTAACCATGATTAGTCAACGCACACATTTTTCGCAAATAGTCTACTTCAGTTCGTAAAAGGGGTAAATTTATACTAAATAGACGACTATTCATTTAATTTTACGAGTTCGAATAGTTAAGTACTTGATGATATTTTCATGTTTAGGGAGTCTGGAAAGGGCATAAAGAGAACTCATGTTCGCTTTTTCGTAAGTTTTTAACAAGTTCGAGAAAAAGTGATAAAAATGTACTCTTCACCAAAATGATTCATTTTCGTATATAACTTGTGTTCTGCACATTTAAACTGAAAAGTAATAGTCACTGCTCAAAAATATATTAAAAACATAAAAAAAAAAATGGATTTCATAGGCTAATAGGAAAAAAAAAAATATTTTAATGAGCTTAAAAAACTTATAAAACTCCAAAAAGTAATTTTTTTTTTACCATTGAGAGTAAGAGAGTGCATTTTTCACCAAAACTTTAGAGGTAGATTGTGGGAAAACTGTTGGACCAAATGGCAAGCCATCTTCTCAAGGTAAACAATCTCTCTGATATCATTCATTTTCTTTGCTTTCTTTTTGTTTTTCACAGTGTATTTAGTTTTTTTTTTTTGGTTGTGGGGGGGGGGTTTATCAATTCAAAAATCACCTTTTGTGTGTGTTGTTTCTCTTCATCGAGCCTGCACATACCAACTGATTTTTTTTCATGCAAAAACGAGATTTGTGCGGATTATAGGGCTAGAATTGTAAAAATCCACATTAGTCTTCAAAAGTGGTCATGCACAACGCCGAGGGCTTTGAAAATATCATGAAAAAACGCCATTTTTCTTTGAAAAGAATCATCATAACATTTTATAGTGATCCTCCATGTTTATTTACAGGGTTTTAATCTAAAAAAATGGAGTGGAGAGAGTGTGAACATGAAAAACAAGATGTGGCAGCTTTGAACCATCCACAAACATTATAGGCTTTGATAAATTGCGGCCTATACCAACTTTTCACAATCCTAGGTATGAAGGCCCAACGAGATTTACTCGAATGGATGGTGGCAAAATGAAATGTACAAGAAGAGTGCTTTGTGATCGGGGATCATAGAGTCACGATAGATGCTGATGACATCTATATCTTGTTTGGGCTCCCAATTCATGGACTAGACATTTCATTGTATGGGCATAGACTAGATGGTGAAACGAGTCCCACTTACCTAGCACAACATTGTTCTATAGGGTCCGCACTCAAAGACTAACACATTGATATCAAAACCATTGATCAAATTTCTTTGAGGACTATTGGTTTTACAGTTACACGATTATGTGGGAGTGCAACACTTCACTTACTCACCAAGGCTCAGATGAAAATTATGTATAATGCTTGTAGCCTACAATATTTAATTGGTGTGAAGGGGTTGTTTCCAACTTGAAAGGGAAACTAACTAGAGTGAAAGACGACAAACTCAAAATTTTTGGGTATGGTGCCTTTGTTATCTTGTTCGCTCTAGAGAGGAGCCCCCTTCTCGCACCACATGTAGCCATAAATGCAGGAGGACCGTAAGGTCCTTATATGATGAAGTGGGTCATGTTGATGATGCGCCACAGAGATGGTGATGGCCCAACTGCTCGAAATACTCATGATTTATTTGAATGGTTGGAATGTCAAATCATTATGATTGAAAAATTTCCATATTCAGGTATGGATTACACAGGTGATCTTGATATTCTGCTACCTACTGGGATGCAGTGGGATGACCTAGGTAAAAATATTCACATTTTGGTTATTTTGTATTTTTCATTTTTTTGTTTTTTGGCATCCAAAACTAATTATTCATAATGATCATGCAGATGTGGGCCCAGTGAGACTGGAAAGACTACACAAATTTGATAGGCGTGGTCAGCGTCCAACAACTCCCATAGTATAGAACCCAAATGCAAGGGAGGCTTTGTCTGAGTTGGAGCATAACCTAGAGAGGTTGACCCTAGACATCCCAAACAGTGGGATTTATGACCTGCCTCTCTATTACCAAAGGCACATTGTGGGGGTTACTGGACTGATTAGTCGCTTGCTATGACGAGTAGCTCGCACCATTGTCCACTACCATTATCATCATGCGTAGCTGCTAGCCTTAGGGCTAGATTTTGTTTTTTAACGATGTATGAGCATGTTCAGGTAATAAAGGCCACGAGGCCTCCTGCCTTTGGAAGAAATTTTGCAAAGCTACACCTTTTACAAACATTTTAACTAATGAAAACTATTACTCTTATCTTAGTTTATCCCATACAAATATATGGATGAATATTGTTTTTTCTTTCTTATGGATGTTACAAATTGGGCAATGCATCAGTAGTCAAATGTAACACAAGACAAGTGGGATAAATAGCAAAAATTTGTAAAAGATGTTAAAAAATTGTCACACACAAAACATAACTACAGTGAACCCATGGAGAGGCACATGCCCCCCCCGAGATTTGTTTGATCTGCTTAAGTAAACGGTAAATTACTATTAGGCAGATGAAATAAAGGTTTATTGATAAAATCACATAAAACACTTGGTTTAAAAATGAACTTGTTTCATTTTTTAACAAGATTGAAATAAAACTACATTCATAAATTTGATAAAGTGGTTTCATTTTTATGCCAGCTTGAAATGAAAATAATTGTGCTCGGAGTTTGTTTCATTTTTTTGTGAGGTTGACATAACAAAAGAACCATCCTCAGAAGAAATTTACATAAAAAAGGTGACTATGATGAATCTCTTTGCATAACCAACAAGGAAACCTAACTTTACCTTTTTTCTCGGGAACATGACAATCATTGGTTGATGGTTCAACAACAAGTTGATAAGGGTTTTCTGACCATACTTCCAAGAACTTAGGAATACCTAGACAAATTATAAGTGGTCACCCTTACAAAGCTTGCAAGGGTATTTGCGCTTGCGATGCATATTGGAAGTTTCCTCAACATTACCAATACTCATAGTAGTGGTTGGTTGGTTGAATTCTTTCTTATCTTGGTTCTTCTTCTTCTTAGTCACCTGGTTACTAGAATCAAGGATTTTACCAAGCGAAGAAGAAGAAAGTGAGGAGGACAAGTTGGGCGAAGAAGGTAAAGGGTCAACATGAGGTTGGTGATGTTGAGATGATGAACTTGATTGAGGTGAAAAACTTGGTTGAGGTAGAATAGTTTGGGTATTTTAGATTAAATAAGTTGAAAACAACCACACTAGTAAACCTATCATGAATTGAGAAAGTGACCACATAGCATATAATGAGGACTGACATTTGCAAATTCAAGAAAAGGACTAAGATTCCCATTAAAAGGGGGTTTTTTATTGGTAACTTCTGACATTGTTGCCATTCGATTCAATTTAGATAAATTATTACCAATATTAATTACTTACAAAGATAATCCACACCTAAGGTCACTAAAAAGTAAAAGCAAGCAAATAATATGTGTTAGTAAATCTAAGGAGTCAAACCATGCAAACGAACTTTTCACAGTGAAATCACCAGTTGCTGATGAAATCTAATGTCACAAAGATCAATGTGAAAAGTGGCTAAAGATAGAGTGAGTGGAACCAGTTATGCTATCAGCCTGCTTAATGTACAAGATCTGGTGCATGTAATCTTCACTTATGCCATCTCGAGTCAAGAATACCCTCCAAAAAGGTATAAGTGGTTCTATCCAATGTCTATTCCAGGTACAACAGAGACTTCCCCTCCATCATCACCTTGGGTAGTAGCCCTAAGATTATGGTATCTAATTACCACTTAAAACAATTTAACCTAGGGGGAAAATCGAAGATCAGGTCTATACGCAAGGGCATAATAACAAAGCTCGATCCCCTTGAAAGTTCCTCAACATGGTTTATATGAGGTTTAATTCCAAGTCAGTCCCAAGTACCTTTCAGATTTATTTTTAATACGTGTAAAACACTCTACCATAATCAATGAAGTGGGGTCGATCACTCCACTGGGTTCGACATGATCTCGTGCTTAACTCCTTTGTAAGGGGAGCTTCCTAGAGCCAAATTGTAAAAAATGGATCTACTCCTTATCACAAGATGCTAATGTTTGTTTGCAGCTTTGGAAAGTTAACTCACTTCCCTATTCCAAAGCCCTACAACCTGATCTAATGTAGGTGGAAACCCTAAAAAAAAAAAGAAAAAAGAAAAATCTAAATTGATTTTATTAGCGTTATTTTTAAAACTGTTATTTACTCAATGGGTAAATGGATGTAAAACTGATGTTGTTATGGCTTGACTCAAAACCTAATGCAATCGAACAAGATATTGTAATCTTTTCATTGTGATGAATTGTAACTAAAATAAGGGAAGAGGTTTCATCAACTTTTCAAAAAATACAAGAATCAATGAATCTTGAAAACCCTTAAATTTTCCTAATACTAATGACACTTTGCAATTGAGAAAACAAAGTACTTAATATGATGCTTTGACATAAAAAAGGAAAGGCTCAAACTATCTCAACAATGATTAGTCCTTCCGTTGATTAATTTGCAATTCACCAAATCAAACTTCAAACCCTAATTTGAAAAAGTAAAAAACTATTCAAAAAGGCAACCCAAAATGTCAAATCAAAATGAGGTGGAGATTTCCAAAAGGAAAACAAGTCTAACTAAACAAAACAATTAAAATTCATGGATTCAACAATGAAAGCTTAAATTTTGAAAAATTCCAGGTATGTGCGTAGGCAATAGTTCAACCCAGTGCACATACACACTGTTGCTAAGGGATAAGTGCACAGAAGTACGCTCTGTGTATAAAGATAAAGTGTGCAAGATGGGAATT
>APFE031536299.1:19040-52216 GCA_000404065.3 Pinus taeda | reverse complement strand
GAAATTTCCTCTACCACTTCCAGTTGGTCCTCATGGGCTTTGATTCTAGTGGGTTCCTCTTGATTTAGTGGATCAATTCGATTTATTTCCAACATTTCATTTTCCTCATCTTATTGCTCAAGTACACCAAATATGTTGTTGGTTGGGAGGTATTTTTGCACAGAAATATCCCTTGGGCTATCACTTTTTATACATTCTAGATACTTGTTTATTTGATTCATGTTCTTTGTTTAAGGGAACAAGGCCCTACTTCAAATGATGTATTCTGCCTTGGATTTTTTAACAAACTTTTACAAAGTGACCATAGTCATGACAAGAATTACACCTAAAGAGAATTTATTCATCATCAAGGGTCTATGCATAGCTCCAACCCTTTGTTGGCATTATGATGTATGTGTTGTACTTGATGGCAGCCCACTTGTAGCAGAAAAAATCTATAGAAGAGATATCAGATGTGAAAGAATGCATGACAACGGTTTTCACAGATGTGATGAAATGCAGGGTAGCTTCAAGGAATCAGTTCAGAAAGTATAGCAGGTAAACAAAAAAAATTGCATATCAGTCTTCACAGAATGAATAAAAGAGAGGTATGCACAGGTTCACCATTGACCAAGCTGCGTATACACGCAGATTCACTGTATACAAGTCGCATATACGTACACACACACTTTCATGGAGGGAAAAGGGCGTACACCTTGGAAAACTAAATTTTTGGTCCAAAATATTTGGTCCATGGTATTTTGATCCATGGTATTGGTCCAAGGTATCTGGTCCGAGGTATTGATCCCAGGCATTGGGTCCAAGGTATTGGTCCTAGATGTTTTTGGTCCATGGTATTAAGAAAGGCCTAAAACTATAAAAGGAGGAGAAAAGCATTAGGCCAAGGTGTGCAAGTATCAAATATCTGATGAGGTATGAGATCTAATATGCAGGTTATTGGCTTATGGTGCTATGCTTGATCTGAACCAAGGATGAGCCTTAGAGTTTTATGAAAGATAAGAACTAATGATGTATCAAGATCTTAAGGCTTGAAGTGAATTATATTTATGTGGTTTGTTCATATATCTGACTAACTGGCGCATGTTGTAGTCTGTAAATATGATGATCTGGGTATGGCCGAAGTCTGGAATAGTCATAATGTTTAAATCATAATTTATAGATCTATACATAGTTTCGCTTTAGAAAAGAAGTGTATACACGCTGGTTCTGCATATCAAAGTAGCGTATACATCATAAATTTGATTTGAAGATCTGTACGCTGGTTCGCTTTGAGGAAGGTGCGTATGCACGCAGGTTCGACACATGGAAGTAGCATATAACTTTTAAAATATGTTTCCGTTGCTTCTGTTTTTTGTTGCAGTGTTCTGGGTTTTGGCTTGGGTACTAGTTACAATATTCTAGTGACATCATTTTGTATGATTAGATTGATGGGTTGTGAAAGTGATTGATTGATTCGGTTGTAAAGGAGATTGGTTGATGCAGATATATTTGATGATTGAATGAAGTTGTTTATGGATCTAGTTTGAAAATTTATGAAACGTGGTCCCTGGAAGAAAAGAGAATGTTGAATACCAGGCTCTAGGAGCTTTCTTTAATCCATAGAGAGATTTCTTTAGTCTACATACCTAGTTTGCATCTTTAGACAACTGAAATCCCTCTAGATGCTCAATGTACACCTCTTTGTATAAGTCACCATTCAAGAATGTTGACTTGACATCCATTAGATATACTTTGAATTTCTGAAAAATTCAAATTATAAGAACATTATTATTGCTTCTAATCCAACTATAATAGAAAAAATTTCTTCAAAATCAATACCTTCCATCTATGCATAAACTTTGCATACTCGTGTAGCTTTACTCCTCGCTATTTATCTATGTTCATTTAATTTTTTTCTAAAGACCCACTTGGTACAAATTACATTCTTTCCTTTTTGTCTGAGCATGAGTTCCCATGCTTCATTTTTATCTATCTAATCTAGTTCTTCATTCATAGCCTTGACCCAATGCTTATCTTCACTAGCTTGGGAAAAAAATGGGTTATATTTTGAACAATATTGCTAGATTGGCATGTCTGGGGGTGATGATCATTTTTATTTTAGTCTAAACTCATAATTCTCTATTACCAAGTATTTTATTTTCAGTGAATTTTTTTCACATACCTAGATGGAGTTTTGTGTTGATGAGGCTCCATCTCTTCTTCTTCTTCTTCTTGCGCTTCTTCTTTTTCCTTTTCCAAATCTATTATTGTTGTCCCATCTAATTCTTCATTGCTTTGAGGCTTTATTGTTTGTAGTAATGCTTCATCTACTCTTACATCAATGCATTCCACTATCTTATGTAGTATTTTTTTTATCACTTGTATCCTTTACTTTTAGATGAGTACCCTAGGAAGATTCCTTCATCAACCCTAGAGTCAAACTTTCCCAAGTTGTCTTCATTCCTCTTAATATAACATTTACTTCCAAACACCTTTATATGTATAGCTAAATCTAGTCTACCTTTCCACAATTCATAAGGAGTTTTATCACTATTTACCATGAGTTGAGCTCTATTTAATATGTAGGTTGTTATTTGAACCGCTTCTCCACAAAACGTTTTTGGAGCCTTTGCTTCATCTAGCATAGTTCTTGCCATCTCTTGCACAATTCTATTCTTTCTTTCAACAACTTCATTATGATGAGGAGTCCTTGCTACTGAAAATTCTCTTCTAATTCCATACTTCTTGTAGAATTCTTTGAATTCATCTTAGGTCAACTCTCATCCTCTGTCAAGTCCCAAGCACTTGATATTGAGATCCATTTCATTCACAATTTTAGCTTTAAATATCTTGAACCTGATAAGGGATTTTAAATTTTATTTGAGCAAGATTATCCATATATCCCTTCTATAATCATTAATAAAGAGCATAAAGTATCTTTCACATCTTAGGGCTTGGGTTCTTGTAAGGCCACAAACATCTATATGACTAGCTCAAGTAGTCTAGTTGATAAATATTCTTTTGTATTGATATGAACCTTTTTCTTCTTCCCAAATTGACATGGCTTGCATATGGAATCATTAGGCTTTGATATTTTAGGCATTCCCTTCATTGTTTATGTTTTTCATATTTTTTCCAAGTTTCCAAAATTGATGTGCCCCATTCTTTTATGCCATAGCCAACCTCCATCTACTTTTCTCATGCAACATTTATCTTTCGCTCGATCAAAGACACACATTTCTATGAGTTCTAATTGCTTTAGGTATCACCTTCCTAAATTCTGATTTATTTATTTCACATCCGTTAAAATGAAATTTGAGGTCATATCCTTGTTCACACATTTAACTAACACTCAAAATATTGTGCTTGATACCATCAACATATAAGAGATATTGAGCCTTATCTTTTCCATCAAGGCTAACAATTTATCTTGGCTAGTGCATTATTACCAAATGTGACACTTACTCCCTTGTCTTCTTTTAAACAAAATAATTTATGCTTGTGCCATGTTATGTGTTTTGAGCACCCACTATCAATGCACCATTGTCCTTCCTAGTTGTGAGCATATAATGCAAATCCACATTATTCAATTCTTTTTTACTTTTCCCATTATTCATTGTTGGACCTACTTTGGAAAATGTTGCCTAGGGAGGATTTATCGGTTTGATTCTACATTTACTTGCCTTGTGTCCAAAATTGTTGCATTTATAACATTTAATGTGATTCAATAAAGGTGCAAAAGAATTATATCCTATAGCATCACCTTTATAGGATATTTTTGATACGCTATTTACAAATTCATTCATGGAAGTCTGAAAATATCATTGTCATCTAATGTCATTTCTTATACAATTCAATGACCAAAATTGTTAAAAACAAAGCAATAGTCATAAAAGAAGTTTTGGTAATTGGATGTGAATGACCTTCTTGCTCGAATATATCTTTTGAATCCTTTATGTCTTTCTTGTTGATTCTTTAATCTGCTCTTGGTATTATTTGTGTGGTTGCCAAGGTCATTTCTTTGTTAGTTTTTTCTTTTTTTAGTGCCTCTATTTAAATTGTTGGACCTTCCTACAAGCACATTTGCATAGTTGGTGGGCTCTCCTTTTTCTGAGGACTTTATGCTTGATTCTAATTTTGAGATCTCATGATGCTCATTATACCCTAGACCCCATTTGATGAAGGGAGATATCTATTAGTTGAATATGTCATTCAAGGTTTTAGTCCCTTTCAGGTTCTGATTCAACTAACTCTAGAGAAATAATCTGGAGAAACGAACAAATTAGTAGAATCTGAACGAATTCTACCTCTATCTTTTCACAACTTTTCTCCCATTAAGTCAACTCGTTTGTGAGGATTTCTTCTTTTATTTTTACCTTTGTAAGATGATCCTTCAGGAGGATGATTGCTTCTTCATTTTCGTTTGGGTCTACCTTTTTATATTTCTCGGATGATTGATTCCTTAAGGATGCATTCTCATTTTCTAGTCTTTCACAACTCTTTGTTTGTCCTTTGACTAATTTATTATAGCTTCATCAATTCTTTTTTCTTCCACTAATTCAACCTGTTGAAGATTGATTGATTCCTTATTTGAACAATGATTTTCCCTTTTTAAGTTCAACAATTGTTCCTTCAATATTCTATTATTTCTTCTAAACTTCTTTAATTAATTTAGAGCACCAATTAGTTCAACTTCAAGATCTACTTCCCCTTCAACTTCTTCCTCAATTTCTAAATTATCTTTGTGATTATATTCAAATTCTATGGCCATGAGTAGACATTCGTCTTTCTCTTCATCAGACGTCTATTCATTGCTATCTTTTGATGAGAAATTGTATTCTTTGGAATAAAAAAAAATTGTCTTAAGGGATTTTCCCTTCTTATACTTATGAGATCTACTCTTATTCTTATATTCTATTTTTTTCATGATATTTTACTTTAGGATAAGGACATTTATAGGAAAAATAACCAATTCTTCCACAATCAAAGCATGAAGAAGTAACTTTCCCTTTTAATTTCCAAATA
This sequence comes from Pinus taeda, assembly GCA_000404065.3. NCBI lineage: Eukaryota > Viridiplantae > Streptophyta > Pinopsida > Pinales > Pinaceae > Pinus > Pinus taeda. The sequence goes on along the minus strand of APFE031536299.1, from coordinate 47,212 downwards.
TCATTTTCATCTCCCTTAATTATTGAGCCACTTATGTATATGATTCATGGTTAAATAAATCTTGAGTTTGAAGGAAGCCTCCTTTGGTCCTGACCTCTCTTTTCCAATCCTCATTTCATATTTTGTGAAGATTCCATGTAATTAATTCATCTTTAAAGTGTATCCTCAATCGTTGAAGTATTTGAATTGAATCTCATGGGAAGAGATATCAATACTTTATGGAAAATAACTACTTCATTGACCTTTTCATAAAGTCCTTTAATAGTGTTTACAACTTCATCAACTCTTAGGAAGAAACCTGTAATATTTTAATCTTCATTCATCTTTATACTTTCAAACCTCATTATGTGTTTTTGAAGTTTGGCTTTATTTACCTTTTCATCTCTCTCGTAGATACTTTAAAGATTATCCTAGATATCTATAGCATATTTACATTGCATTACCTTACCAAACTTGGATTTAGCAAGGCCACATAAAATTGCATTCATTACCTTTGCATTGTTTGTAAACGTCTTTCTTCCATTGGGATTTGTTGGAGGAGTTGTTGGAATTTTTCATCCATATTCAATAGAAATCCAAATTTAAACACCAAGAGGAATCAAATAGGTTCTCATTCTTATTTTCTAGAAACCATAATTTGTCCCATCAAAGAGTGGAGCTCTGTTTGGAAAGGATGCATCTTGCCTAGCCATTTGTTCCTTTAAGATCTACCTTCCAATGGTTAGATTGTTTCTAAAGGAACCTATTATGATACCAAATGTAGGATTCACAATTATACTTGGGTGGGGTGGGTGGTAGGGTGAATTAGTATAACAAATTTTTATATTATCAAAAACCTTCAATCACGATATAATACACTAGTCTCATGAGAACATTGAACACATAATATATGTGGAAACCCTTCGAGAAGACAAACACAAAATTATTTTAAATATTTGATTTAAGTAGGCGCCAACCTACTATTATAATATTTGTATGCAATAAGCTACATGAGAGACCAATCCCCTCATCTTTGCAAGCACCAACTTGCAACAAACTTCAATCCCATCAGATTTGCAAGAGATAACTTTTCAGAGACACCAAACCCTCAAATTTGTAAGCACCAACTTGCTGGGGACACCAATCCCTGTTAGATTTACTTGTCCAATCTCTTTTGCCTATCAGATCTCTATATTAACACATTTTTTAGACTAGATTTAGAGGCGCTTTATTTAATACTTACACCTTTAAACTCTTGAATTTAATCTCCTTCCTTCTTTTCTTCCTTAACAGTGATCTGTTGTTTCATTCACTTGCAGTCATCTAGCATATTGCACAGTGTTAAACTCTTTTTTATGCACCTTTCATTAGATTATATCTCGGACAAACAGAGCTTTGCCCCTAATTACACATTGATTACACACAACACATTCACACACTTCTTCCCTTTTCTTTATTGGCCTAGATATCACATACAAATATCTCGTCCTACTCATGCTCTATTCTCACACATATGTGCTCTGATCACATGTTCATACCTTCATGCCAAATTCTTTCCTTTTACTTCATATTCATATTTATAAATGATGTGAGCCTTTAATTTGTTATAACTCTTCCTTGGTGCCTTTTCCTACGCAAGTACTTTGTTTGTGTTTTGGATCCTTACACATGACTATGTCATAACTATGTCCTTTGTTAGAACCATTACCATTATACCAGATGCCCATCCATTTCCTTGGATTTTCGGTATGGTGAGACCCCGATACATAGATCCCTTCGAGTTGCATCCTTTAATACTTGTGACTAGGAGCTAAGACCATTTCCTTACATACCGCTCCCTCTACAACCATCCTGGTACTGGTATTTTAGATCCATGTGCTAAGTCATTAGACCCTCATGACTGTGTTCCATGACCTTGGTCTTATCTCCATACTAGTCTGGTATGAAAACATCTTGTAGATAGACTATAATTAATGGCCTTTTCACTTTAAATTGCAATTGACATAATTATATTTATCACATTGGACTAATGTGAGTCATATTGCTTCTACCAATGATCGATCTAGTACTCTATAATTCTGGTACCCTAGTACTATGTAAAATAATGGGCTATGTGTAACTAATTTAATAGATCAGTTGTTGCTAGAAATTTTCCCATTACACTGGTACTTCTCATACCGGATCACTCTACTTCCATTTCATTTGAACACTCTGATACTCTGGTGGTTGGGTATAGGGCCAAACATGAGCTAGCCTTTTAATATGCCATTTTTGGCGCAAGACCTTGGCTCTCGTCCATTTTGAAAAAAATTAAGTATATTAGAAAACCTCCCCAAACACAGTCTAGGAACTGACTTGTACATGCCACATGTCACTTTCCAATCATCTAATTGGCTAGTCAAAAATTCCATTTATGTATTCCATGTGTCACATTCGGTTATTGTGATGTCATCAAATCCACCACTTGTCATCCACATCATATCACTACAATGCCATACTTGTGCCACATCATATTATCCTAGCATTTACTCTATTGCATACATTGTCTAGTGATCTGGTACCCGATATACTTAAGCCTTTTATAAATTAGTCTAGTAGATGGTTAATCAAGGTTTAATTAACATTAATAATATATTAGTGGTTGTGATTGAGGGACTTCAATTTTTCGATAAGGCATTTTAATCTAGTTATATAATTTTTGTCATATTATACCACACTTCATTGTGCCTAGAATTTTATATTAACACCACTCTAACATGACATATTGGACCCTGCCTTTAGCTCATCCACATTAGTATCATAATCCACGTAGGTTGTACATTGGACCGTGCCTTCAACTCATTCCAAACCCTGCCTTTGGCTCATACTAGACCCCACCTGCGAAACACCAAATTTCAATTTGTGTGGGCACATTATGGAAATTCCAAATTTTTTCAAGGAATAATCACTAGATTTCATTCAAGGAATCACTAATTTTTTTCCAAGAAAAACACCAAATTTCATTCATGGTGTTGAGGTCAGAACGTAGACTCCTTTTTCCATTTTTCTAATTGTAGTTTTTCCTATTTCATTCTTAGAAGCTTACTACCACCAACATTTTACAAATCCAAAGTTATCATTTGTGCATAAGAATCATATTTGAGCTACATAGGTTACATGTGGAAATTTAAAGGAAATAATGTCCATTCTTTTATTTTCTATGTTTCTTGATAAAAAACAATTCAAAATGACATAGCTACAAAACATTACACATGTTGTAGTTGGTTTTCCATTCTATAGTCGAATCCCAAGTTGTTATAGTTGTAGACATGGCTCAACAAAATTCAAGACTAGAGAACATGGTGAAAATATACGAGAAGGATCTCCACCATTTGGGGAAAACCAGAATCCATCCACATCATCGCAAAGAATTAGTCAAACATACAATCAAATGGTGGTGAAATACCAATGGTAGAGCATGTGATCTAAAGCAAAGTTCTTATGGCACAAGCAATGTTGAATCACGAGAATCAAGTTGAAATATTAAAATGATTTTCATGATAAATTCATGTGTATCATCACAAATTTCTCATCCACATATTGCTTAATTACATCCATGAAATCTAAAGTGATTACACTATTCTAAAACTATGTAGTAATATTCTGAGTTTTTATTGTTAAAAATTGTATAAATACTAAAGGCTCCTACAATGGAAAACAAGATGGTTGTATGAAAACATTTTGAATTAATATAAATATTTTTGTTGACCCTTTAATTCTTGTGTGGGATGTGCTATGTATGAATTTAGTTATAGTAATTTTTACAACTATTTAGAGTACTAGCTTATTTCTTGCACATCTAACCAAGCTTGTAGAATTTTTCATCATAATTGTCTAAATGCCATGTGAATCTAAAAGTGTTTTAGAACCACAACTATCTTGGAATAGATAATGTGTTATTACATTTCAGAGACTATAAGTTTACTTTCAATTCAAGAACTTATTAGTTTGAATTAGCAGCCAAATCCTAGCATATATTGTGCATTATACTTTACAAGTATACCAACCCATATTGATGAATTTAAAGTAATGGAATTCTAGTACAATTGAATTGACCAACACATGGCCTTTGTTGATGACTCCCATTGACTTTGACATTCATGTATCCACTAGGAACTCCCCCTGATCTCGATACAAATGACAACACATTCAACAATCTCACCCTTTGTCATTGATGGCAACATTGGAGCATTGGCAACCCCTAGTATCCCTATGCTCTTAAGCACTACTCTATCCACAAACCAATAGTCAATATTTCTACACCAATTGCAATTTCCCCATTTTCAATTATTAAATCAAACCAATTTCCAATATGTAAACCAATTTCCAAACTTTGCACAAGCATTAAATAAATTTCCAAGCTCTGCAAAAAATTTTAAGTTCTACACAAATCTGGATTTGCACCAATGAAAAATACATCTTCCTTTTCGTACTCTCTCAACCAATTTCCAATCTCTACACCTCTCTTCTCTCTGCTCCAAGTCTCCCCCCCTTTAACATCAATGACAAAATGTTGTGTGTGTAGCTTCTTACATCAATTAATCATTGAGACAAATTGCACCCCTCATAAGGGCTAGGCTTGTCTAATACCAACTGATTATGCACATATTCTCATCGAAACTCCCCCTTTTACATCAAGGGTTATGTCTGAAACTTCTTGTAAATGTATGATACCTATTCTAAACTCCAAACTTGACTGAGACCAATTCCTTTTGTTGTCTCACAACTATGTGTCTATATCTCAGATGCTAAACTCCCCCTATATTGATGTTTCCTCTTATTAACAACTCACCCGCTATTTAATATAAAATGAGCAACAAAAAAAAGACGCACTACTGATAATCTAATAAAAATTTCTAATAGTGTCACCAATTACTAAGGTGGATGTTGGTACCAATTGTTTGTGCCAATTACATCAATTATGTAAGTTCTAAAAAATTCCCATTACATGATTCCTATCCTACATCCAGTTTCTAAATTCTTCATAGGCTTTGACATGTTCTAAATAGTTGCTATAACCCACATTTTCAAGTCTAACAGGATGAGAGAGATATCACTCCTAACCTCTATATTAGATACTTGTATGACTCTTTGGGAAGAGGTTTAGTGAATATATCTATAATTTATTCTTTGGTAGCAACATATCCAAGCCTAAAAAATTTATCAGTTGCCTAGTCTCTACGGAAATGATATTTATTAGGAATATGTTGTCTTTGAATGCATTATAGGATTCTTGGAAATGTTAATTTCACTAGTATTATCACACATAATTGGAATAGAGTGAGAATATTCTACCTTTGTATCCTTAAGGGTTTATTTCATCTAGAGGGCCTAAGTGTAGCATGTAGTTGTTGTAGTCTACTTTGTTTAAGTTGTAAACAGGGAGATAGAAGTTTGCTTCTTACTCAGCCATGACACTAAAAAATTACCCAAAAAGAAGGTCACACAACTTATGATTTTCTTATCATTGACATAGCCTACAAAAATTGCTTCTTTGTATGTTATTATTATGAAGTATTTTCTCCTTAAATACCATAGGCCATAATCAATTGTTCCCTTCAAGTGTCTGAAGCTTATTTTCACTACATTCACATGGATCTCCTTGGGTTTAGACTGACATGTGGTAACAAATACTACATATTACATTATATCAGGTCTTGAGGTTGTTATATATAGGAAACTTCTAATCATTGGCATATACATAGTCTTATTTGCATAAGGGGATTCATCATCTTTGCTCAATTTGTATCTAATGACCATAGAAGTGCTAACTGGTGTACAATATTCCATGCCAAATTTCTTCAATATTTCTTTTAAATATCTAGTTTGAGAGATGAAGACACCTTTATTTGATTGGGAAACCTATAATCCAAGGAAAATTGACATTTATCTAAGCATGGACATCTCAAACTCCTTTTACATGACTGCTACAAAATTTTGACCCATCTAATCAACATCCCTTCCAAAGTTGATATCATCCACATACACAACAATTATCAATATATTTTCTTTATCATATTTAATATAGATATTATTGTTTGTTGTGCTCCTTCTAAATCCTTGTTGTTGTAAATATGTATCAAATATTGAATACCTGGCTTTGGGAGCTTTCTTTAATCCATAGAGATCTTTATTTAGTCTACATACCTAGTCTGCATCTTTAGACAATTGAAATCCCTCTAGATGCTCAATGTACACCTATTTGTCTATGTCACCATTCAATAATGTTGACTTGACATCCATTTGATATACTTTGAATTTATGAAAAATGCAGATGAAAAGAACATTCTTATTGCTTCTATTCTAACTATAAGAGAAAAACTTTCTCCAAAATCAATACCTTCCACCTATGCATACCCTTTGCATACTAGTCTAGCTTTATTCCTCACTACTTATCCATGTTCATTTGGTTTGTTTTTGAAGACCCACTTGGTGCCAATTTCATTCTCATATTTTCGTTTGAGCATGAGTTCCCATGTTTCATTTTTATCTATCTAATCTAGTTCTTCATTCATATCCTTAACCCAATTCTTATCTTCACTAGCTTGGAAAAACATTTGGGTTATACTTTGGACAATATTGCTAGATTGGCATGTCTAGGGGTGCCGATCAATTTTATTTTACTCTAAACCCCTAATTCTCTATTACCAAGTATTTCATTTTCTGTGAAATTTTTGCACATAGCTAGATGGATTTTTATATTAATGAGGTGCCATATCTTCTTCTTCATATTGCTCTTATTCTTCTTCCTTTTCTAGATCTATGCTTGTTGTCCCATTTGATTATTCATTACTTTGAGGCTTTATTGTTTGTAGAAATGCTTCATCTACTCTTACATCAATGTATCCCACTACCTTATATAGTATTTTGTTGTATCACTTGTAACCTTTACTTCTAGATGAATACCCTGGGAATATTCCTTCATTAACCCTAGAGTCAAACTTTCCCAAGATGTCTTCATTCCTCTTTATATAGTATTTTCTTCCAAAGACCTTTAGATGCATGGCTAAATCTAAACTACCTTTCCACAATTCATAAGGAGTGTTATCACCAGTTACTCTGAGTTGCGCTCTATTTAATATGTAGATTTTTGTTTTAGCTACTTCTCCATAAAATATGTTTGGATCCCTTGGTTCATCTAGCATATCTCTTGCCATCTCTTGCAAAATTCTATTATTTCTTTCAACAACTCCATTATGATGAGGAGTCCTTGCTACTAAAAATTGTCTTCTAATTCCATACTTCTCAACGAATTCTTTGAATTCATCTGAGGTCAACTCTCATCCTCTATCAAATCCCAAGCACCTGATATTGAGATACATTTCATTCACATCTTTAGCTTTAAATATCTCGAACTTGATAAGGGATTTTGAATTTTAATTGAGTAAGATGATCCATATGCCCCTTGTATAATCATCAATAGAGAGCATAAAGTATCTTTCACCTCTTAGGGTTTAGGCTCTTGCAATGCCACAAACATCTATATGAACTAGCTCAAGTAGTCTAGTTGATAAATATTCTTTTGCCTTGATATGAACCCTTTTTATCTTCCCAAATTGACATGGATTGCATATGGAATAATTAGGCTTTTATATCTTAGGCATCCCCCTCATTGCTTATGTTTTTCTTATTTTTACCAAGTTGCCAAAATTGGTGTGCCTCATTATTTTATGCCATAGTCAGCCTTCATCTACTTTTCTCATGCAACATTTTTCTTTCGCTCCATCAAAGATACACATATTTATAGGAGTTCTAATTGCTTTAGCTATCACCTTCCTAGATTCTAATTTATTTATTTCACATCCCTTAAAATAAATTTAAGGTCATATCCTTGTTCATACATTTAACTAACACTCAAAATATTATGCTTGATACCATCAACATATAATATATATTGAACCTTATTCTTTCCATTAAGGCTAACAATCCCTTTACCTTCTATCTTGGATAGTGCATTATATCCAAAGGTGGCACTTCCTCCCTTGTCTTCTCTTAAACAAAATAATTTGTGTGTGTCCCGTGTCATGTGCTTTGAGAACCCACTATCAATCTACCATTTTCCTTCCTGGTTGTGAGCATATAATGCAAATCCACATTATTCAAATTTTGTTGCTTCTTTTTCCATCCTTTAGTGTTTTATTTTTGCTATATCTACTTGGGAGAATGTTTCCTGTGGTGGATTTATCTGTCTACTTCTACATTGACTTGCCTTGTGTCCAAAATTGTTGCATTTATAACACTCAGTGTGATTCAATAGAGGTGAAAAAGAATTATATCCTATAGCATCACCTTTATAGGATCTTTTTGATATGTTATTTACAAAGGCATTCATGCAAGTCTGAAAATATCATTTTCTTCTAAATTCATTTCTTATCAAAATCATTTTCCTATGGCCAAAATTGTTACAAGCAAACCAATAGCCATAAAAGAATTTTTGGTTCTTGGATGTGTATGGCCTTCTTGTGGGAATGTATTTGTTGAATCTTTTATGTCTTTCCTGTTGATTCTTTGATTTTCTCTTGGTATTGTTTGTGTGGCTGCTAGGGTAATTTATTTATTGGGTTTTTTTTTAGCGCCTTTTTTTCAATTGTTGGAACTTCCTATTAGCACATTTGCATAGTTTGTGGGCTCTCCTTTTTCTGGGGACTTTACACTTGATTCTACTTTTGAGCTCTCATGATGCTCATCGTACCCTAGACACCATTTGATGAAGGGAGATATCTAGTAGTTGAGTAAGGAATTCGAGGTTTTAGTCCCTTTTAGGTTCAAATTCAATAATTCTGGAGAAATTATCTGCAAAAGTGAATGAAATAGTAGAATATGAAAGAATTTTGCCTCTAGATTTTCACAAATTTTCTCCCATTTTGTCAGTTGGTTTGTGAGGATTGCTTCTTTTATTTTTTCCTCTTTAAGTTGATCTTTCAGGATTATGATTACTTCTTCATTTTCATTTGGGTCTCCCTTTTTACATTTGTCAGATAATTGATTCCTTAAGGATGCATTCTCATCTTCTAGTCTTTCATGGCTCTTTGTTTATCCTTTGACTAATTTATTAGGGTTTCATCAATTATTTTTGCTTCTACTAATTCAAGTTTTTGAAGATTAATTGATTCTTCATTTGAACAATGATTTTCCCTTTTTACATTAAGCAATTGTTCCTTCAATCTTCTATTGTTTCTTCTAACCTTCTTTAATTCACTTAAATAATTAATTAGCTCACCTTCAAGATTTACTTCCCCTTCAAATTCTTCCTGAAAACCTAAATTTTCTTTGTGATTATATTAAATTTCTACGGACATGAGTAGACATTTATCTTGCTCTTCATCAAATGTTTATTCATTGCTCTCTTTTGATGAGAAACTGTATTCTTTGGAATAAAAGCTTTTCTTCTTAAGTGATTTTCCCCTTCTTATACATATGAGATCTAATATTATTCTTATATCCTCTTTATTTTTCATGAGATTCTAGTTTAGGATAAGGACATTTATAGGCAAAATAACCAATTCTTCCATAATCAAAGAATTTAAGAAGTAACTTACACTTATACTTTCCAAATCTCATTTTCATCTTCCTTACAAATTGGGCCACTTATGTATAGGATCCATAGCTGGAGAAATCTTGAGTTTGAAGGCATCCTCCTTTGGTCTTGACCTCTCTTTTCCAATCCTCATTTCATATGCTATGAGGATTCCATGTAGTTCATCCATTTTTAAGGTGTATGGGTCCTTCATATCCTCAATGGCTGAATTATTGGAATTGAATCTCATGGGAAGAGATCTCAATACTTTGTAGATAGTAACTACTTCATTGATCTTTCATCAAGTTCTTTAATAGTGTTTACAACTTCATCAACTCTTAGGAAGAATCCTGTAATATTTTCATCTTGATTCATCTTTAGACTTTCAAACCTCATTATGTGTGTTTAAAGTTTGGCTTTCTTTACCTTTTCATCTCTCTCGTAGCTACTCAAGAGCTTATATTAGATATCCTTAGCATATTTACATTGCATTACCTAAAAAAACTTGAATTTATCAAGGCCACGTAGAATTGCATTCATTACTTTTGCATTATTTGTAAAGGCCTTTCTTCCATCAGGATTTTTTGAAGGATTTGTTGGAATTGTGTATCCATATTCAATAGAAATCCAAATTTCAATACCAAGGGACATCAAATAGGTTCCCATTCTTATTTTATAGAAACCATAATTTGTCCCATCAAAGGGTGGAGCTCTGTTTGAAAAGGATGCATCCTGACTAGCCATTTGTTCCTTCAATATCTACCTTCCAATGGCTAGATTATTTTTGAATGAACCTACTAAGATTCCTAGATTCAAAATTATACTTGTGGGCCGGGGGGGAGGTTGAATTTGTATAATAAATTTTTATATTATCCAAAACTTTAATCACAATTTAATACACTAATCTCATGAAATAATTGAAAACAAACTATATGTGGCAACCCTTCCAGAAGATAAACACAAAACTTCTTTTAAATATTTGATTTAACTAGGTACCAACCTACTATTACAATATTTGTATGCACCAACCTGTAGGAGACACCAACCCTCTCATCTTTATAAGCACCAACTTGTAGCATATTTCAATCCCATCATATTTTCAAGAATAGCTTTTCACAGACACCAAACCCTCGAATTTGTAAGCGCCAACTTGTTAGGGACACCAATCCCCTTTGGGTCTACCGATCCAATCTCTTTTGCCTATCAGGTCTCTATTTCAGCAAATTTTTAGACTAGATGAAGAGTCATTTTCTTTAATACTTGCACCTTTAAACTTCTTGAATTTATATCTCCTTCCTTATTTTCTTCCTTAACAATGATCTATTATTTTATTTACTTGCAGTCATCTAGCATATTACACAGTGTTAAACTCTTTTTTATGCACCTTTCAATGGCCCATATCTCAGACAAATAGAGTTATGCCCCTAATTACACATTGATTACACATAACACATGCACACACTTCTTCCCTTCTCTTTATTGGCCTAGGTCTCACATATAAATATCTCCTCCTACTCACTCTCTATTCTCACATACGTGTTCTCTGATCACACATTCATTCCTTCTCACTTACATTATTTCCTTTTACTACACATTCATATTTATAAATGGTGTGAACCTTTAATTTGCTATAACTCTTCCTCGGTGCCTTTCCCTACACAAGTGCTTTGTTCGTGGGTTGGATCCTTACAAATGACTGATGACCATGTCCTCTACTATAACCATGACCATTATATCAGATGCCCATCCATTTCATTAGATTGTTGGTATGTAGAGACCCCGATACATATAGCCCTTCGAGTTGCATCCTTTAGTCCTTACAACTAAGTATTGAGACCATGTCCATACATATCGCTCCCTCTACAACCATCTTGGTACTAGTGTTTTAGCTCTAGGAATTAAGTCATTAGATCCTCATGAATGCATTCCATGACCTTGGTATTATCTCCATACTAGTCTACTATGCAAACATATTTTAGATATACTACAATTAATGGCAATTTTCACTTTAGACTGCAACCAAAAAAATTACCTTTGTCACATTGGATTGTTGTGTATCATATTGCTTCTGCCAATGTTCAATCTAGTACTCTTCAATTCTAGTACCCTAGTACTAGGTCAACTAATGGGATATGTGTATATTATTTGATAGATCAGTTGTTGCTAGAAAATTTCGCATTACACCAGTACTTTTCATACCAAATCACTCTATTTCCATTCCATTTGAACACTCTGATACTATGGTTGCTAGGGATAGGGCCAAACACAAGATAACCTTTTGATATGCCATTTTTGGCACAAGACATTGGCTCTCAGCTATTTAAAAAAAAATGAAATATATTAGAAAACCTCCCTAAACACTATCCTGGCACAAGTCCCAAAAACTTAGAGACTTTTACGTCAATCCATGGTGGACCAATCACAACTTGCCACGTCATCCTTTTGGCAAGTCATTTATGCCCTGTCACCTATCAAATCATACTAGATATTGGCCTCTCAACTTTCATATATAAAACTACACTATGGTGCTCAGTACCTTAGTACCCTAGTGCAAGACACAATGTTGTTACATTACCTGCTAATTTAGTAGCCATGTCATCTGCTTTGACCTATCAAATCCTGTCACGTTTCTAGGCGTTGACCTATACTTTCTTTTTCCACTTTCCAATTATCTAGTTTGATAGCAAAAAATGCCATTTTTCTATCCACGTGTTACATTTGTTATTGCCACATCATCAAATCTGCCACATGTCATCCATGTCATACTAGTTTGGCATTTTTTCTATTCCATACGATGCCTCGTGCTCTGGTACCTCGATATAGTTAAGCCTTGGTAAATTCTTAACCAAGTTTTAATTCACATTATAAAAAATTTGTGGTTGTGATTAAAGGAATTCAATTTTTCAGTAAGTTGTTTGATTGAAGTTATATAACTTTTGGCCCAGTATATCACACCACATCATGCCTAGACTTATATATTGGCATTGCTATAACGTATTAGATCCTGCCTTTAGCTCATTCATATCGATATTGCGCCTCGCTTAGGATATATACTAGATCGTGCCTTTAGCTCATGCTAGACCCTTCCTTTGGCTCATATTTGGCCATTCCTTTGACTCATGCTAGACCCTTCCTTTGGCTCATATTTGTCCATTCCTTTGGTTGATAGTAGACCCCACCTACAAAACACCAAAATTTGGTCTATGCATTCGTGTCGTGGAAACACCAAATTTTGTTCAAGGAAGAACCACCAAATTTGTTTCCAAGAAAAGCATCAAATTTCATTCATGGCCTCCACTAAGGAATCCCCTTGAATTTGACATTTATTTATCCAAAATGAACTCCCCCTTGACTTTGACATCAATGAACATATTCAACTTATATAATTTAGTTTTTATTTATTTGTAAATTTAAAATCTTCGCCCTAATGGGGGTATTATGGTCGCACTAATACGGATTGTGTTTGAAATTATGGGCCCTCCCTCCACCCATATTTCATGCATGCCACCATATAACGACACATTAATGGGATCTTTCCACCCAAGGAGGGTGGTAGAGGCCCATTGATACGTCTTATGTTTCATCTCTCAAGGAAATCATGTATGCTTCATCATGTTCTTTCTCTTGGGTAACGTGTTGGTGTTCCTATTTCGTCGATATCGGTTCTTGTTGTTGCCTCTATATGCCATGAGGTTCGACTATCATTTGGCTTCCCGGTCGTGGGTTCCCTCTCCTACCTCGCTATATTTACCTCCTCCCCTAGTGCCTTTTTTATATGGAGAGGGACTCACCCTAAGCCCGCCTCTAGTGTAGCTCGACTGGCATGACATTACGGTTAAATTCTTCTATTCTAGCCCCTAAAAACTTCCCACCCACCTCTATCCTAGACTCTATGAATTATTGTTACCTCTAGCAGCCATGACCTACGAGAAAGCTCGATGTCGATGCATAGGTGGAGGTCACAGTGCTTTAGGAGGCTCCAGAGTGATATTGTGTGTCGATTCTTTAACCCACATGATTCATGAACACCCCCTCGCCCCTCGTACTTCCATGGGGAAATTTGACTTGTATAGGAAGAAATTCGGAAGGAAAGGCAGGTCATCTTGGACTTAGAGGTTAGGGCAAGCATAATCTCCTAGCTTCTTAGCAAAAGTAACTATAGAGGTCATAAGGGTCATTATCTTCATATAGTGGACTTGTACTGGCATCAAAATTCAACTTGTAGAGGCAGAAATTTGGTAGGAAAGATAGGTGACTTTGGAGTTACAGGTTAGGGAAAGCATAATCTCTTGGGTTCTTGACACAACTCCAAAGGTCATAGGAACCATTATATTCATATAATGGACTTGTACTGCCATGTTTTTTTTCAGTGGTTCATAGACCTTGGAGATCAGTGACGGCTACATCCATAGAATATTTGTACTAGGTAGATCCAGCCAAAGGGATTTCTTCCTACTGGCTCAACCATAGAGCCTAACCTTGAGGGTGTGGAGAGAATTGAACTTATGACCTCTCAATAGCAAAGGTGCTTTAATAACTAGGTCTCGACAAAATTGTAATGACATGTTAAGTTGGTGTTAAAAAATATTTTTGTGGACAGGAGACAAACTCACATCAACCTTATGCACATATTGGATGAGCTTAGGAATCCCATCTTGGATGTGGAAGGGAAGCTTGTCAAGCTTAAGATGGGATCACCGCCCAACTCTCCAATTCCGCCATCATGCAAGGTTAAGCAGCCCCTCAACCTTGACAATTAATTTTATTCCTAATTCTTAGGTTTTTTATATTTCACGGTTTCAGTCCTTATTTCTCATGCTTGCCCATATGGGCTATTAATATCTTATGTTTTAGATTATATGTCTATTTTTCGTTCCTTGTTAACTAAACACTGCAGATTCTAAAGGCCACCTATTTTGGTTCTTGTTTATGGTTCCCCCATGATGGGGCAATGCTATCTCTATGCACCTTCAAGTTTTGGATTGTCAATTAAGGTTAAAATTAGATTCCCTATACTCTATATTCTTTTGTCTCTGGTCTAGTTTCTTGGGTGGTAGACTAGAGACAATAAGAACAATATTTTAAATATAATCATTTGATATTTGCAATGAAAAATTAACTATATATATATCCTTTTAAAATTTAGATTCAAAAATTAATAAATTTTTTTCTATTATATTTTTCAAATAAAATAGTTTAAACATTCATATATACAACTTTAAAAAAAAATACTTTTTTCGTTGAGAGGCACTCTCTAGCCTAGTATGGAAGAGATGTTTAATGTCCTTTCGTGTTATGCAAACACTTTGACTTGATCAAATTACATAAAAAAAAAAATTAAACTAACTTAAAAATAAAAAAAAAATAAATTGAGGTAAAATAGTCAATATTGTTGGTGCTTTTTGGGCTCCGGGTTTTGACAACCCATGGCTTTTCCAATAGTATTATTATGTTCTACCAGCCTAGATCCATCATAACTCTAGAACTACCAATGGCTAAGAGGGATCAAATCTATTGAGGTGCAAACCTCTTTTAGAGTGAAAAAGAGGTTTGCACCTCAAGAGATATGATCCCTCTCAGAACTTGGTAGACCCGGAGTTAATATGGATCTAGGCTAGTTGTATTAAAAGTTTATCTACTCATATTATTTAAGCAAACACAATATAAAGTTGATATGTTTAAAATAAACAAAGTATTAGAATTTGATAGTTTACATATTCAACTTCTTAAATCAAGAAAAGTATAATTTGATTTTGTTTAAAATAAACAAACTATTAGTATTTGAGAGTTTATATATTCAATTTATTTAATGAAAAATTTATATAACTTTTTATTTTTATTTTTTTTAGTTTTTTTCCTCGAACAAAAAAACGTAATTTCATTCATATAAGTGAAAATTTTACATTTTGTACATACATACGAGCATGTGTATTCATAAGGAGAGTACCCAGTTCTTGTAGCGGGCTATATTGCATTATATCAAAAAGTATCATATACTAGCTTGTCATCATATATTTCTTACATTTTTCTGAACATCAAAAAAAATATCAATGCAGTGCTAACAAAGCCAACAACCTATAAACAAAACATATATATTGACCTAATATGTTATGAAGCAATACAGAAAATGATAAGTGAAAGTTTCAAAAATTAAACATGGTCTTCATTTTGTATCTCATTCATAAATGGCATGTGGTAGAAATGGTAGTGATCGGTTCCCAAGCCTTTAGCTACCTACCACAACCCCTGAGTCAAGTGTAGGCCTTAGAAATTCGGGTTCCTATCCCATTTCATTCCTTGTAAATATGCATGCACTTAAAGGAAATAAATGAAAGCTTCAGTCTTAACAGATCCTCTAAGATATGAGCAAGACAGATGTTTTGACATTGTTGAGTCTCATTAACCCAATTTACCACCATTAAAAAGTCACCAAAATTTTGAACTTGGTCACAACCCTTCTCTTGATCAAAAGTTATAAGATATCTACAACCTAATATTGTTGCCCATTTGTTTGAACCTCTATCCAAACCCATCTTAACATCGTAAGGATGTTGCTCGAACAAGTGCATTACAAACTCCAAACGCTCCTCCCCCCTCCCCCCAAAGCATCTCATCACCATGAGAAGCCCCATCAAAATAACCCCAAGGAATAGTAACATAGTTATTTAAAAAACCATAATAAATATTCAAGAGAAAATGTGTTTATTAAATTTTAAAAATTTAAATCATTTTAATGCATTTATAAAAATTTGAAAATAATTTTAGAAAAAAACAAGTATTAAAAAATGTAAGTTTTTATTAGTATCTTCATATATATATATATATATATATATATATATATTTAATATATTATATATTATATATTATATATATATATATAATATATCTATATTATATATATATATATATATATTATATATATATATATATATATTTGTGTATGTGTATGTGTTGTGTTATGTGTATGTGTATGTGTATGTGTATTGTGTTTATTATTATATATATAATTTTACTATTTTGAATTATTATAAAATATTTAAAAACAAACGGGTTATACCTTTTTTTTTGCCTTTTTAATGTTTAACAAATTCAAATTTCAAATGGATTTATGTAGGGTAACATATAGCCAAAAGGATATTGTGTTCATCTTGAAAATTTTTAACACTTTATGGACTCAACTAGTTACACCAAAGGTGTCTCTTTTCAAGGTGGGGCTGGGTATACTAGTTACACCAAAGGTGTCTTCCTCACTCAAATGAAAATATGGCATGTGGAATCATCATTGTCACCCCCAACGATATTCAAATGTTCCTTCCATCTCTTTTTAAGATGATTCAACCCTCCATGGACGAGAACAGGAAAACCCGCAACCCCATGAATCCCTCCACCACCTAGAGCTTATCATATTCTTCCATCATGTTAGTGAGATCATCATTACAGAGAAGAAAGGTCAAATCATCGAGGTCCTCGTCCTTGGGAAGGTTCTCCTCTACTAGTGATTGTGTTGTGATAATGGTAATAATGTATCTTACCCTCAGTTTTGCGTTGTGTTTCCCTATCACATTTTCAAACATATGAACTCCAGTTGCAAACACATTTCTAACCTACACTACACACTTGTGGTCCCTCCTTATTGCTCTCCTTGCATCATTGAATACCAACTGCTCAAATCCCCATTCTCTATGCAACATAATTATTACATTAAATTTCAAATCTAAAAAACATAATCGAATCTTTAATTCTAATTAATTAGAACAATAACAATTGTTACCTAGAATAAGCATTATTGTTCAATTTGTTGTGCAGTTCTTTCAGCAAAAAAAGCTTGTTGGACATGGAATATTGCTCAATGGTGAACTGGGTATATCCAGAGAGCTCCTTCAACACATATTTCAGTGTTTCCAATGGGGAATTTACAAACATTCATCTACATCGAAGAATAGATTCTAATTTGCCATGAATTTCTACCTGTGCAAATAGACATTCACAATGAGGAATTGATTATGGTAATACTTTTCATATTATTCCTGCTCAATTACATCCTATAATGTCACTTGACCTGCCCTAATCCATGACTCCAACCCCTTTCTAACTTGGGGATTTACTCCACCTGCACTATGGAAAACAAATTGTAAACTAGGTCCAAATAATTCGGCATGATAAGCCATCCACTCTCACATTCTCTAATCATTGATGTCACCATACATGAAGGAACCAAAGTAGAGATAATCCTAGAAAGGAACCTGGTTGTAAATGGATGCATTGTAGCTACATTTTTCTTCTAGGAGAGCAATGGTCCACTCTTGTTTCCCAAACTCATCGCCAATAAGTGCGTGAAGAATAAGGTCTCCACCATTGCCATCAGTTTCCCACTACTCCTAAAGTTACATTTCATTTTCATTCATTCATGATTCATTTTGAGTGTGATTGTTTTCGATGGTTTAATTCTTTCCCAATTTACTACTGGTCTCCATCATTATATTGGGTAAACATTATTTTCGTGGGAGTCCAATATCAAAGTAGAGATCGAAAATAATTGAAAATCACATTAAATACATCGTTAAAAGTCGTAAGATTTGAGGAAATATTACTAAATTTGTAAGTGATTAGGGCATTGGTGGATCATTCATGGTTGAGAGATTATATGTATTTGTTTCGCATGTGAACGAAAAATAGTTGAGATTCCATGCCAACTGTAATAATTTGAGGAGGATGAGATTATCTTGTTACATACGTGTCAAGAGAAACAGACTCATCATCGGTTTTGGAAATGAAAAATGCCCAGACAAGGAAACTTCTAGTGGTTCTAGAATTTCTAGATTTACCCACAAGGTTCAAACAGGTGTAGTTATGCTTCATACTTACAATAATCACCAATCGCCAACACATAATATGTTGTCAAGTGTGTCATATAATGGTTGAGAAAACACCTTTGTTTATATGTCATTTGTGCACTTTATGAGGGCTCAGAGATGATGTTGGATTCAATGTCATTTCATTTGTTGCTTGTTTATCAAAATATAGCTTGGCATGGTAAAAAAATTGACATTAGTAAATCATCAAATTGGAACATGAAGAGATATTTTGTAGAAGCTTACTCTTCCCAAAAACGATAAAGAAAAAAAAAAAAAAAAAAATTGTGGTTGCATCTGAGTGGTGGCTACAAATTTCAAGGGAGAATAATTGAGTCCATGCATACTTTAGCTAACAAAGGAAGTGTAACCGAAATTGAGCGTGATGAAATGAATTATCCAATGACTGCTAAAAAGTCATCCATAGAGAAAAAATTAATTTTGTAATGTTTGGCCAAAAGGCTAAGTTACCATAACTACCCAACTTTCTTTCTGCGAAGGATTCCCTAGGTAGACAATATTTTAATACCATATATAATATATATAATATATTATAATATAAATATATAATATATATATAATATATATCTTATATATATATATAATATATATATATATAAGAGAAGAAATAAAATGTGGGAAGTGGGAATATTTGTCAATTTCGATGATAATGATAGGTTTAGAGGGTACCGTGAAAGAGATGCAGGCCTATGAGCAGACCAAAATGAAGGTTGTGGGGGGAAACACCCCGAGTCCAAAGACCATGGATTTAAGGAAAAATACAGATGAATAATAAGTTGAGACAACCACCAACAAGGGAATTTAAAGAAGAAAGATGAAGAGTTATCATGGACTCTACATCTGAAATGATTGTCCTTATCTTTAAGATATTTAGATTAGTACTAAGAATTAGGAGATTTGAGAACATCGTGATGCATGTTACAAATATAGGTTGAAGGTGAATCTACTCTTATATTGGTAGTGTAGTGATTGCAGGGGATAAATTTATCTACTGTTAAAAATTACTGGTGATGGTGGATATATTGTAGAATTAGGAAAACCACATTACTATTGGTTGGTATACCTGGATCAGCCACACCAATGTTTTCGATTGGACCACATTTCTCATTTGGTCAAGATTCAACATTAAATTTGAATGTAGTTCTTATTTCATTCCACTTTATTGTCTTGATATGGGTGATCACTTACTTCAAAGATTTGTACAGTTCATTGCTCTAATTTTTTACATAAGTAATGCAATTTACTTTGAGATATAGGTTTGCGAGAAATGACCCTAAACACATTTGTTTTCGATAGGAAAAAATAATCTTCTCTAAAATATAAGTAAAATGTGCATTATCTACTTATAAGATGACATCATTCACAAATTTAGATCAGTGTGGTCACAATTAGAAATAATGTCCAAATTCCAAGAGTTCGATGCCCTTTCTAGGGTTCTTTTTACTCTCCTTGGAGGGATTCCTACTGGTGTTCCCTTCAAATGAAGAGTAACACAATACATGTTGGTTGTTTCTATCACTACAACTATGTATTTCACTTGAAAATCTTGTATGGAATTCCAAGAAGAGAAGGAAGAAGTGTATGTCTATGAAATTTTAATCTGCATCCCACAAGATAATTTCCTTTTTTATGAAAGAAAGGAATTTTTTTGAACTAGAAATAAAAAAATTTCATAATAGTGTGAAAGTGGAAAGCAGGATAAAGGACGTTCATGTGAGGATATTACCCTGGAATTGAATTTATGGGAATTGGGTACTTCCATGACCTCGACATCAAATCAATCCAATATGGGATACGTTATTATTAGCCTATGTTTGTTCCAAAACCCCATGTTCATCCCCATTGCACCATAGCTTATGTGAGGAAGAGGAAGAGGAGGACTCTACGTCCACCTCCACCTCAACCTATTGATCTCCTCCTTGTCCAGCATTCCTATTAACCCACCTAAAGGATGATTGTTCTCTTGCCCCAGTATCCCCCCACTCTCTCCACCACTTTTATTGTATCATTCCAAATGTTCCAGGAAATCTTGTTTCCATGAATACTTTATCCTCAGGTGCAAGCTTTACAAGACCAAAATGAGATACTTTTTCTCACAATTTGTCATCTAGAAGAATATTTGAAGCCTTCAAGTTCCTTTGAACGATAATTTTGTAATCCAGGTTGTGAGAGTATTGCATCCCATGAACTGCATCCAAAGTATTAAGAATTCGACCGATAAAGCTAAGAGGCTTGAGCCAGTTTTTCTCCCAATGGAAAAGATGTTTCCTTAGTGTGCCTTGAGGCATGGATTCATATACAAGAAACCTATAACTTTTCTCAAAGCAATATTCAATGAGTGCAACAAGATTTCGATGGTGTACCTTGCCTAGTATGTTGATCTCTACCTGAAACTCTTGTAGTCCTTTGCGACTCACAAGCTCAAGATCCATTCTCTTCACTATAATCATCCAACCATCCTTGAGCTTACCTTCATCAAGAAATCCAAACCCTCCATTTCCCAAAGACTTTGCAGGGCTAAAATTATCTATGGTCTTTTGAAGAACCCCTAACGAATAAATGATGTTTCCATGAAAACCAACCAAGTTTCTACTAAATTCACCACTCCATGCTCCATTGTTTGAAACCAGTGGGGTTTCCTAGGTATGTGACAACAACGTTGAGAATTTGGGTCTCATCCTCTTCAAGTAAAATAGTATCACAACATTGTAGAGATCATAAAAACAACACAACCAACTAAATCCCAACAATAATACTTAATACCTTATTTTTTTGGGAAGTCCCTACACTATTAGCAAACCCAGATGGAGGTCTAGATCCATTATTTCTTCTATTACTAAAAGGGGCAGAACTAGGAGGAAACTAATTCCCCTGCGTATTAACCCCTACTTGTGTACCAAAAACTACAAATGGTTCGTTCAAATTATTGTTACTCACATCCAATTGCTTCATGTCTTTTAATCCCGTCAAGTTCTTCGGAATTGTCCCTCTAAGCTCATTATCATTCAACATCAATATAGTCAAGAAAGTTAAATTCCCAACAGTAGGATCTATAATACAAGATAGCCCACGGTTAGACAGAATTAGTGTAGAAAACTTTCCATCTGCCCCACATGTAATCCCAATCCACCCACTGCAAGGATTGTTCCCCGACCATGACTTTAAAATGGTAGGAGGATACCAAACCCTTGTGAGAAAGGCCAGTAGAGCACTAACCTTTTTTGAACAAGCAAGATATCTGCTTTTCTTATTTCCCCTCAATTTGATGAATGGATTGACTGATGATCCAACAAACCATGAGTTAATCTAATCCAAGCCTGTAAACGATCAATTATTTGTTGCAAGTCGTAATATAGTTCTCGTTGGGTTCCATGGGCACGCTAGAGATTCCCAAAAATCATCACAAAATCCTTTTGAAGTGGTTGACTATGTTTCGAGAGAACACAAAACATATAGGGGAAGAGAAAGATGAACAACAATGACAAGTAACTTTCACTTGTTTCTTTCATTGTGGTTTTAGGGCATGCCAGCACAAACCCATGGTTTCATGTAGGTTTTGGAGATGAGTCTAGCACTCATGTAGGGATACTCTTCTGAAGAAGAGGAGGCAGTAGAGGAGGAATTTCAAACTAATAGCGACATGAAAGCAAAAAAAATGAATCCCCTAAGTAGAAGCCTTTGATGCCTCTATAGTCAACAAAGGGATCATTGTTCCCATCAAGATTTTACTCCTCGTGGGATGTGTTGTTGTTCTACAAGATTTCTACACCCTGTGACTTCATTATACAGATTTCATGTGCTAAACTACCTGTTGATTTGTTGGAAGAGATGAGAATGCAATCAATATTGTCAATGGAAGTGCCCCTCAGCTACATGTCCACCTTAGTTGTCTATCCACTGGAAGAGATGAGAATGCAATATATATTTCCATTTGAAGTGCCCCACAGCCACATGTTCACCTCAATTGTTGATCCCCTAGAAGAGATGATAATGTTGTTTATATCACCACTTGAAGTGCCTCGTGGACACATGTCCACCTCAGATGCATACTTTGGATCCCCTTTAGGAACAATGATGGAAACGCAAGTGAGAAGCTCTTCGTCTATAGGAACTCAAGCAAAGCCAAAAAAATCTTGGGATGTTTTGGAGAAGGGTTCAATAGTTTTGGGCTTCACTTCAAATATTCTTGGTTTCATCAATACATTCTTTAGTGGTAAGTGAACTATGCTCATAGATGGATCTAAGCTAGACCATAGGAAAGCATTTTCTAACTTTATATATGCATGTTTCCCAATAAAATAAAATAATTGTGCAATAATGGTTATATCTTGACCCTTTAGATATTTGAAAGTGTTATGCCTTATGCACGAAGTTTTATGTTAACTTGCGTTTTCGACCACGTTTTTTTTTAAACCCATGGTACTCTATAAACCATACAAGGGTTTCTCTTTGTATTAGTGGTTGGGAGACTTCATGAAAGATGATATTACTAAGTAAAACTATTTTACTTTCCTTAGTGATTATGACATTTGAGTTTTCACTTGCCATTTTATTTCACGTTGAAGTTTGAATGTTGTATTCACCAGTGACTATTATATTTACATTTTTACTTGCCTCTTTACTTTTTTTTAATTTAATTTTGTTAGAATAATTTAATTTATATAATTTTGTAAGGGAAGTTAGTATTTCAAAATGTTAATGGGCATGTTAGTTCATATTTTGGTTTCTTGTTAGTTGACACTTGGTTGCATATTTCTTAGTTGGCATATTCCTATAGTGTGCCTTCGCACCTTTTAGGGGCAGTTTCTAATTATAATTATCAAATATATAATGATGTCTTGTACCCAAATTATTTCCTACCTATTCTTTAAATTAGTTGAATAAAACATTAGCCTCATAGCTAAGGTAATATAAGGTATTTCAATCAATTATTGACACCTAAGAAGAATATAGAGGATTTTCTCAACATAGATCATGGTACAAACACAAGACATACATGGTTTTAAATGTCCTTTTTTCCAAGAAAAAATTGCACTTTTTATTATATTATAAAACGAAATCACGTTCTTTCCCACCATTCCTAGAATAGTCAATGAATGGGTGTGCTATTAAGAATATTTTTGTGTAATGGTCAGTGATTTGAAACCCTATGGAGATGTTTCACTTGCCTGACCCTCAACTAGAGGTTATAGAGGTAGCAATCAGAATCAACCCCAGGTCACGTGAGTGCAAAACTGGCCTAGTTGTATATTCTTCTAATAAAAATAAATTCTCATTCTTTTTCGTCAAAGCACAATAACAAATAAGAAGAAAGTATAAGTTCATACCATGCTTACAAGAGTATAGGTGTAGATTACATTTACAAGAATATAATCACATAATTAATGTATCTGAAATTTATGGCCCTTTAGAAAATAATATTCAATTAATCTGTTTTTCCCTTTCTTCCTTTTAATCTCTTATCACTTTGTGACGAAGGAGCCATAATAACTAACTATAAGTCATAAGGATAAATATTTATAAAGGGAATCAATTCCTTCTCTAGATTAGAGGTATTAGTATCGTATGGTCTATTTGATCCAGGTGGATATTGGTGGCCACCCACCTATTCCACTTGGACCCTTACCATTATCTCTTTCAATTTCCTTAATTGTAGCTCAGTTTACTATTTTTGGCAGTTTTTTGGGTCCTGAACTTCCGGAGTCGTTTTGAGGCCCTAAACAACGTTCTTTTTAGAAAATAGGAAAATTAATAGCATTCGATTGCGGTCTAGAGTTGAAAGTTGTAGTCCTCGAATAGATATTTCTAATGACGCATCATACGCATCAAATAGAGATCGTATGCCAAAGTTACAACCCCGAGAATTTGATGTACCAATTTACCCCAATCGGGCACACATACTTTTGGTGCTTCATCTCCTAGAGTTAGGTTTTGAGATGTTTAGGGTTTTTTGTTATTTATCACTAATAAATAGGCTTTCAAGCCTCATTATAACACAATTCAAAAGGCATGTAGCTGCCACATCTCTTCTCATAGATAAGCTACCATCGCCTAAGCTAGTTTATTTCCATTTTGCATTTAAATGATTTTCAGTACTTTGTTATTAATGAATTGAAGTTTTATTTTCATTGTATATTTTTGTTTATATTCATATATGTATTTCATTTCATTCCTTCCTAAATTTGGATCACTGGTATCAGAGTGGTCTACTCTTTCTTTTTTTTTTCTGTACATGTCCCCAACGAGGTCGGGGTATAAGGAGTTAGGGCTCAAACTAGTTGAACCTTTGCAAGCCCCGCCTTGATGACCCCAACAACTTCCCATGATGGAAGAAAAGAAAGATGAGGGAAAGGGATATCCTTTCAAAATATTACTCGAAGAATCCCTCAAGCGACAAAGGAACGCAATGATGGACAAATTTTCCCAAATCCTTCGACGAATGCCCACCGGTGACGCATCTTCATCCAATAGTCACTTCGGAGACGCCACCCCCTTCAAGGTACAAGTAAACTTCAATATCCCTATATTTTAAGGTCAAATAGATGCATTTGTTGTAGATAAATGGTTGAATTTATTGGAAGGTTACTTTCGGTCCATATTTTCTCCAATAGGGAGAAGATTACTTTTGCATTGCTTAAGGTTGCTCCCCATGTTAAGGACTAATAGGAGACTTATTATGAGAAAAGGGCCAAGGAACCCTCTCTATTTAGATTCACCCCCTCTTGAAACTCTTTCTGAGAGTTGTCAAGGAACATTGTTACCCCATGGGGAGCTATGAGCATAAGTACATACAGTGGACCACACTACGAAAATAAAGGGACCAAGATGTGTATGAGCTCACAAATATTTTTCATACTTTATGTTAGTTGGGTATCAAAGACTCTAAGTGATATCTGGTTCTCAGCTATCGCGGCTGTCTGCATAAATACATTTAGGAAGAAATGGAGGTCCCAGACATCTCCTCACCTGGTGCAACATACTGATATGCTGCCACAATTAAAAAAAAAAAACGCAACTTTGAATATATGAATCAAAACAAGGGCAAGAGTGCCCAAAAACCATATAACAAATGAAAAATCTAAGGTGGGGTGACCCAAGGCAACCCGACGAAGCCAAAAGCAAAGAAAAACACCACAAATATAAAGGAATGGAAAGTGGTTTAAGTTCCATTAGATCTCCACTCACAACACAACTGAGTGTTGAGCCAAGAAGTCACTAGTGACTCAACTTAAGGCTTAAGAGTTAGATGCATGTTTCGAATGTGAGTCAATATTCGACAAGGGGAGTAACAAAGGGAAGCAGGTTATTGATGCAGAGCCCAGTGCCACCGTTTCCACCACCAAGATCTAGACGATTGAGCCCAAAGATCCAGAGGAGGGGGAGCGTCTCTTCCACTCATAGATGTGGGTGAATGGTTCTCCATTGCATTTCATTATCGATTGCGGGAGCCAAAATAACCTCATCTCAACAGAGGTTGTGAAGTGGTTGGGCCTACTAACCACACCACACCATCGGGTGGCTTCACGAAGGACGATATCTCTACATAACAGTGTTGACTTCCCTACAACATCAAGCCCTTCACGGATGAGGTGTTATGTGATATTGCTACTCTTGAAGTTTATGATGTATTATTAGGCCAACTATACTTGTGGAAGCATCATGTTGTGTACGAGTCTAGGCCTCGCATTGTTATTATTACTTTGGGAAATAAGCTATACAGGATACTAGAGGTATCCCCGCTTACTGCCATCTCTTTCATCTTTGTTAAGAAATGCAGTAAGATCATCTCCCAAACCATGAAATTTGTTTTCTTTCTTATTCAATCTCAAAGTAAAGGGAATATCGTGGCCACATCCATGGCCCCCGGGAAGGGTTCCTCCCCGTAGCATAAGCAAGTGGATAATGTCATGTAAGAATACACGGACATTTTTCCTCACCCACAAGGGTACCCTTTCATTGTTAGGTAAATCATTTGATTGATCTCACTCTTGGAGCACCCCTACCCAATGGGTTGATACACTGTGACCTCATTTTGTAAAATGAAGAGATCAAGCAGCAGATCCAAAAGTTGCTAAAAGAATGGCACATCCAACCAAGTTCCTCACCATGCAGAAACCCAATTGTACTTGTACATAAGAAGGATGGGACATGGAAGCTCTGCATTAATTATAGGGCACTAAAAAAAGTCACTATCAGGAACAAGTATCCAATCCCACAGATTGATGACCTTTTGGACCAGCTCAAATGGTCCACAAATTTTAGCAAGATTGATCTTAATTCTCGCTATCACCAGGTTCCAATAGAGCCCACAAATGGATGGAAGACTGTCTTCAAATCCAAGGAAGGCCTTTTTTGAATGCTTATTTGTGCCCTTCAGGTTGATAAATGACCCTGCTACTATTATGAAGCTGATGGATAACATCTTGTGGCCCCTCACAAACTCGTTCATGGTTGTTTATCTAGACAACATCCTCATCTTCAACAACAGTTGGGAAGACCACTTGCAACACATTTGGCAGGTCCTTCAAACCCTGAAACAGCACAAACTATGTGCCAACTTGGATAAATGCACCTTTGGCATGAGTCAAGTCCAATATCTAGATTACATCAAAGATGAGAAAGGTCTGCATATGGATCTGGCTAAGATGCAAGTCATTCAAGATTGGCTAGCCCCAACCACTCTAACAAAGCTTCACAACTTTTTTGGCCTCACAATTTTTTATCGAAGGTTAGTGTTGGGATTCTCCCATATCACTTGGCCTTTGAGTCAGATTACCAAGGGTGGAGCGAAAGAAAATTTTTCCTGGTCCGAGTCCCTACAGAAGGTGTTCGTTAAGTTGAAACACTGCCTCTTCTTTGCACCTGTACTCACATTTCTAGACTTGCATCAGCCATTTGAAATTGAGATATATGCCTCTAACTATGATATTAGTGAAGTTCTCACCCAACATGGGCATCCAGTGGCCTATCATAGTGATATACTTTCTAATACAATTCAAAAGTACCCACCTATGATAAAGAGATGTATTCTATCATGCATGCTTTCCAACAATGGAAACATTACATTTTGGGGAAGGAGACGGTCATTCGCACTGATCATTGACCTCTTTACTTTATACAGACACAAGGGAAATTGTAGAACAATCACCATTATAAGTGACCTACATATCTACAGCAATTCCACTTGAACATTAAATACAAAAACTGCAACACTAATCATGTTGCAAATTGCCTCAGTCAGCCCCCAGTTGCATCACTGATTACTGTTCTCAATTCTTGTGGACACGAGACCTTTGGACAATTGCAACTATACAAAAATGATCCAAAGTTTACCACCACATACCACAATCTAGTGGATGGCAATAAAGTTCATGAGTTCCACCTCCAGTATGAATTATTATGCTACCTAGACCACCTTTGTGTTCCCTCAAGTGAGTGTGCCAAGCTGATTTAGGAGGCACACTACAATCAGGTCGCAGGACACTTTCGTGTGGAGAAAAATATGGTCATACTAAAGAGTACTTTTATTGGCCAAAACTCTGACAGGATGTTGGAAGATATATCATACCCTACACTGCATGTGTCATCGCCAACCCAACCATCAAGAAACAAGGCCAATACACTCCTCTGCCTACTCCCATCCAAACTTGGGAATCCATATCCATGGACTATCTATCTGGCCTACGTTATACAAAGCATGGTAATGACTATGTATTTGTGTTTGTGGACATATTTTATAAGATGGTTATATTGATGACCTGCAA
>APFE031536299.1:0-18771 GCA_000404065.3 Pinus taeda | reverse complement strand
GGGTACATTTTCGAATCCCACAAACAATTATATCATATCAGGATAGCAAGTTCCTGGGAACATTTTGGTCAAGCCTCTCGACACTTGGACACCAAGATCACCAAGTTGACTACATTCCATCCCTGGAATGATGGCCTGACATAAGTCATCAACAAGATGATAGAGTACATACTCTGCATGTACAACTTCAAGTATCCACGAACTGGGGATGAGATATGTCCCTATGTGTAGCATAACTATAAAAAATCTCTCCATAACTCAACTAGTTGCAATCCCTTTCAAGTGGGTCTAGGATTTCAACCATCATGTCTAATTGATGTCGTCATGCCTCATGAAACTACACAGAAAAAATCTACACATGCACATTCTGAGGTGATAAAGAAACCAAGTTTATTAAACACATCCAACACATCCGCCATTAGGTTCACGATATCTTGGAGAAGTCAAATTCCAAGTACAAGTAGTGACATGACCAACATCAGGTGCCACACAAGTTTCAGGTGGGTGACAAATTTTGGTTGCATTTGCAGAAAGAATGCCTTACCATAGCCCATAAGAAGCTCAAACCACTTTGATATGGCCCTTACACCATCACCAAGACTATGGGAGACAATGATTTTGAGCTCAACATTCCCACATTCCTTGGTCTGCACCTAGTTTTCAATGTGGACCACCTTCGGCCATACTTTCAACCATTATTGGACACATCAGACATTACAGAACAACTCACACCAACAGAGCTAAACCAGAATGCATGGAACTAGCCACAACTGATTGGATCATGGACATGCAAATCAAGAACACTCGCCAGCAGAAGATCCAACTATATTGGATTGTCAAAGTTGGCCAACTCCTCCACCAAGGCAAGTGGCTTCCCGGGGACCAATTTCAGCGGAAGTTTCCCCATGTCATGGAGGCACTCAACAGAATGGGGACCATTGCTTCCTAAGGGGGGAGGGATTGATACAGGTGAATATTGGTGGCCACCCACCTATTCCACTTGGACCCCCACCATTGTCTCTTTTATTTTCCTTAATTGTAGCCCAGTTTACTATTTTTGGCAGTTTTTTGGGTCCTAAACTTTCGGAGCCGTTTCAAGGCCCTAAGCGACATTTTTTTGGAAAATGGGAAAACCTATACATTAAATAGAGGGTTTATAGAATAAATATGTATTCATTAGATAGATCTTTCTAATGAGGTTTTGCGCATGTCAAAGGAGATAATATGCCAAAGTTACAACCCCAGGAAGTGTACGTACCAATTTACCCCAATGAGGCCCATAGACTTTTGGCACTTCATCTCCAAGGGTTAGATTTTTGGATGTTTAGGGTTTTCCATTATTTCTCAATAATAAATAGGCCTTCGAGCCTCATTGTAACGTAGTTCAAAAAGCATGTATCTGCCACATATCCTCTGAGAAATAAGTTACCATCGCTTGAGCTAGTTTATTTCCATTTTACATGTAAACAATTCTTAGTACTTTGTTATTAATGAATTAAAGTTCGTTTTTCATTGTATCTCTGTGTTTATGTTCATATTTGTATTTCATTTCGTTCCTTCATAAATTTGGATCACTCTTAGTTCCACCTATAAATATTTCAAGTATAATCATCTCCTTTGGGAGGAAATATAAGTATCTATATCATTTATTCTATCCCTTAAGGAAGGATGAAACTCCCCAATCAAACATTTATATTTGTTCAATTATTTTCCATACAACTTATAATTATGAAGTATAGTATTTTAAATCCCAATATAATATCACATATAATTTCGTACTTTTATTTAAATATACATATAAATAAATGGTTTTTTCATGAAAATTTGAGAATATCTTTTATATTAAAAGACACTTAGCTAGATCTCAATTTAGATATATGATTTACATAAGCAAGTTGAAACCAGTGGACATGGTCGAAATGGAGTATGTATCAATGACCATTTAAAAGATTCTAACCTTGAATCTTTTGAGCAAAATGCTACAATGTTTGCAATATTCCACTTGTACATTCACCAATATTGACCTAACAAAAAACAAAATTTACAAGGCATCAAAAGGTTACATTAAATCATGAGGAGTTATTCCTCTTCTTTGATTTCTAAGTCTCTTGATTAACCATTAAAGAATGGGGACATCCCACTTTTTCCTCTGCCACCAAAGTTCACCTTGATTTATCCTTGACCCCAAATTAGCCATGTGATCAGCCTAGGAGTTGTTTGATGTGAGAACATGCAAACATTTCTTCTCAGGGATAGATTAATACAACTAATAAATCCACTTGAAAATATGTCTTAAATTTGTATCTGAGGGGAGAGATCCTGAATATAAATGGTGAATTATATTAAAGGAATCACAAAAAACAATCACCTATTGAATTCCTAGATTCACAATTTTTCTCAAACCATGATATAGGGCATAGGCTACAGGAACTAGGTGAACCACCCTGCACCAAATGAAAGGAAGGGGGAGAAACTATATAAACCAAAAGATTGCTCCCTAGTAGGAATCAATCCATTCTTGCAACAATGTGTCCAGGGCCAACCCTTGTGTTGATCCAAGTACATTTGGAGACTTTAGGCTTTATATAAACTAGGTCCAACTAGGAAATCAAATCCTCCATCTTTTCCTGAAATTGATCTCTTATAACACTACTACCTTTGTTTTCCCACAGTTGAACTATAACATTAAAGTCTCTCCTAAAATATAGTTGGAGCTAAGAAGGGTTTCCCTTTTTCCTAACAAATAATTCCAACATTCTACCTTGTCATGATGCATACTTGGCATGTATATGTTTACTATGTTGCAAATCAATCAAATAAAGGGTTTCCTGGATTAGAGATGAATCAATCTAATGATGATCCAATATTGATATTTTTCTTCTTGTAGAATATTGAATAATGAGTATTCCCATAGAGGGAACCCCCCCCGGCCACAAAATTCCCCTTGAACTTACTACCATTTCTTTACTCCCTTTCCAAATTGTTCTACATTGTCTCCTAGAGGAGGAGGACATGGGGATTCTCTTATCTAATTAAGATTTTGATTTCAAATTCCCTTTTCTCACTACCCATCCCCCTGCAATTCCAAGAGATTATATTCATTATTTGCTAGAATATTTAGAGCCCCCATAAAAATGAGCACTATAGGAACCAAATTTCTTTTGATTTTTATGGAATTTGAAGCAAGGAACATTAATCACTGATTGAGTTCCTTTTTATTTATCCCTTTTCACATGAGTTGACAAAAGATATTGATTAGATTTTGTTCTTTATTTCCTTGTATATTTAAAGGGATCAAAACCCCTTTCCATTTCATTTTTTGATTTGTCATCAACTAAGACAAAGAATTCAAGGTGAGATTACTCTTCTTATCGAGATTCAAAATATTCTTCCTTTTCTGAGCCTGCTTTTTCTGTTGAGACATTTCACACAAGGCCATCTTCTAGTTTTGGAAATTTACTCTCGTGACGGTATTTTCCATATCCCTTTTCCCCTTGAGTTTGCTCTAGTTCTTCAACCCTTTAGCTTCTCCTTCATCCTTTTCATTTTCCAATACAATGAATTGGTTTTCTTGTTGATAAATCTTCTTCCTGACTCCTAGAGATGATCTCTCCCCACATTCTGAGGACCCAATGGAGGAGGAGAGGACATTGGCTCCTTTAGGGATTTTGGTGTCCTTTTTTCTTCTGGATTTTCTCTTGACCCCCATCCCCCTATTGCTTGAAGGCATCCTCATTTTTAGGGCAATTCCTGGCTAAGCGCCATACACATGACATTGTACACATGAAAGGGATATGATCATAATCCACTTGTTCAATGAAAGACTAGTTATCTAATGTGAGCTGAATTTCTTTTGGAAGGCCTTTCTCAAACTCTACTTGTACACAGATATGAGCACATGTATATATTGAATCTCCTTGTTATGCTCTATCTATGTATCTTCCCCAAGTCATTTCCAATGTTTCTCAAAGTATCCTCATTCCAGCAGTGAAGAGGTACGTGAGGAAGTTTTACCCATACTAGAAATTTTGAGGGAGCATCATTCTTATGATTCAAATATAGGGCTCAACGATCCAAGTAAAGACCCCAAGCACCCATGGATTAAGTAATGGTATTGAATATGAGATCATGATATTCTTAAAATCCAAATAAAAAGGTGAAGAAACCTTTGTCGGAAAAGGCACACTCAATTTGTCCTTTACCCAAATGTCTTTAGTTTCTTTCCACCCACAGATTTAGAGATCTTGGAGAATTCCAAACCCCCATAAATTGTCCAACCAAACCTCTTTCAGTTAAACTAATAGCCATTGCCCAATATTTACCTAGATTCACATGTACTTTCAACATTCTATCAAAATTCTTAACAAATTTCTCAGGTATAGTTTTTAAAGACTTAATATCAGTTTCTACAAGCTCATTGAAAGCAATGGCCACTGGACATGGTGATAAGGAACGAGAAGGAGGTGTCGGGGCGGTGGCCGGGGGGGGGGGGTCATCCTCTCAACAGTGGCAACCATTTTCAAATCCAAGAGCAAGCATGTGAAAAAAAAACCCTTAACATAATTATAACTAACTAGAAATAAATGTTTTTTTTTTAATATTAAAAAACAACTTTTATTTAAAAATAAAATATACATGAATATATGATGACAATGATCAACATCCACTAAGATCTATATGGTCTACCATATGTGACGGTGAGAGATTAATCAGAGTTTTTTAACATTTTATTTTTATGCTTGAAGATAAGTGAGGGATATGTTACTAGATCACCACAGTTTTATTGAACTAAAAGGTCAAGAAGGTTGGTAGTGTGACAAATATTTTGAAAATTAGATCGAATGTGAGTATAAGATGGATATTCGAAGGGAAATTTCTTTATCAAACCTTTTAGGGTCACATAGGTGACAAACTCTTTTAGCCCGTGGCATATTAGGAATTTGACCAACACCCAATTTCACTATGAATCTCATAAGAAATAGTTCTAATATTGGCAATGTTCATTTTATTCTTAAAACTCCTCAAGATAGAGAGATAATTTTGGTTTTCAAGGTTGGAGTTGATCACCTCCTTGTAATATCATATTTTCCTTTTTCATTCTAGATTTTTATGTCCCTACAATTTCTCCTTAAATTTGGAAGTAATAATATTTTTAATATTATCCAGATTTTGCAAGATGATCTCCTCCTTTATTTCCCAATTGTCTAGACAAGAGTGGGCATCTTTATGCCACCCTCACTTAAGCCAAAGATTGAGGTATTGGATAGAGATAAAAGAAATTTTAGAAAATTCATTATTTTTATTTTTGTAATATATTATAAAATTACATTTGTATATATATTTAAATCTTTGGAAAAACACATTTATTAATAAAACACTCAAACTTACCTTTAAGTTAAATTAAGTCTATCTCTATGAATTAAAACTTCAATCAAGTTTAATCATTATTTAAAAATATAAGCGTAAATG
This sequence comes from Pinus taeda, assembly GCA_000404065.3. Classification (NCBI taxonomy): domain Eukaryota; kingdom Viridiplantae; phylum Streptophyta; class Pinopsida; order Pinales; family Pinaceae; genus Pinus; species Pinus taeda. The sequence goes on along the minus strand of APFE031536299.1, from coordinate 13,302 downwards.
CACAATATCTTTAAACTTTAACCATTTCATAATGAATAACATTATTACCTTATATTAATATAATATTCATTATCTCTACATTAAAATAAAGTTATAATATTAATTAATTTTATTATGTTATTTTATTATATTAATATAAATAAATTTTAATAAAAATAATTTTTTTGGGATGAATTTGAAATACCCATAGTGTTTATTGTTTTTGTTGTACATTTTAGATCCATAACAAAATCTATAATCAAAACAAAAAATTGCATACATAATATATATTTAATACGCAAAGTTGCATGCATATACATAAACTATAAAGACACATCTTAAGTCTTTCATATTATCTCTACAATTTTTATATTAATAGTAGCTCTACTCCTCTTTTCTATGTGGTTATTTGTCCTTATGATAGACCATGTTATGGGTTTAAAACATAAACCATAAATAGTAAATAATAAGCATTGTTAATATTTCAAATAGATTTGAAAATCTTTCACTAATAAAAAATCTTAATCTTAAAAATATTAATATTTTTATTTAATTATAATTCACTATTACTAATATTTAATATAAATACTAATTGTATCAATATAGTTCTAAATTATATATATATAAAAAGAGGGTTACCCATTTTATTTTGTTTTTCTAATAAAAGTAGAATTATATATTCATTCAAAAATATTCATATCAGGTGTTAGGGAAAGGACAAGTGAGGGAGGGCATGGCCATCATCTGACAAAAATAAATGTGGGAGAAGTGGCCATCCCTCCCCTCATATAATTAAAATTGGAGAAGGTTTGAGAAGTGGTGGAGGATGGTAATCTATGTGCAACTCAGGATAATGTGTCATCAACGATTAATGGTGCAGGTCGTGGCATTTAGGCTGATGCATGGATTTGAAAGTGGAGGGCTCAAAACGAGGTGCTGGGTATCATTGTAGGATAGATGCATTATGTGAATTCATCATTTAGGGAGGTGGAGATCCTACAACCTAGACTCCAACCAGATTTGGTAGTAGTTAGGTTTAAATTATCAATTTGATCTCTATTACGAAAATCCATTATTGATGTTCATGGGTATAGGGTCTAGCAATCGATTTTTCACTGTAGGGCAACTTTGATTTTGGTCATAAATTCTATGCTTAGCAATACCTCTCTCTATTAAATAAGCATTTCTATTTGGAGCAAGTTTCCACTCTATCTTTCTTGTTGTTATTCCAATTTCTTCTCTCAAGCCCTATAGCTTGGCTCCTTCTTGAGATTCCACCATTACATTGCTTTGGTTTATCCCTCCTTGTCTGGCATCACTCCCTTATGTGTATTCTCAGTTCTCCCCCTCTCAATTATTGGATATGTCCTGAATTTGGCTTAGGTGAGGATATGAAAGCTTGATGCATCACTCTCTATTTCATATCACCTCTTATCCAGAACACTTATGGCCTACCCTCACCCAACCCCCCATATCGCATTGTCCGATGTTCCTGTCTCTCAAAAATTCTTCTCTTAGCCTCCTCGACATTTGTTTCCCTCTTGGCTTTACCTCACTACGGCTAAGTTTTGGCCCTGGAATTTTTGAGGTAGCCAAGTATGCCTTTACAGAGACCCAAATTGTGCAAGGGTGTTGCTTACTATCATGAGATGAACTCCAAAGCTCAAAAAAGAGTGGAAGCCTCAACAAGTATATACTGAGACCACACCCCACCTTACGTTCAGGAAGAAATTGTTGAAGCAGAGCGTGCATAACAATGGAGCAGGAATGTCTATTTGACTTTGATATTGCATGTGACTTCACAAAATGTATACTGACTATTTGAAATATTAGGGAAGAATTAATCAATACATGCACATTATTTATATCTATTGGCATATGAAAATGTCACTTGGGAGAGTACTTCTTGACATAAATGAAGCTTATTAGGATATTTTGATGATGCTAGATGAGCTGCAACTTATGGGAAAAGGATTGGATTAACATCTACAATGGATTGAAGGCCACCTAGGCCTCCTTTCAGATCCACACAGCTCACTAGGGAGTAGCAATAAGGCTTGGCCTTGCAACTAATCTGGTTTCCCCAATGGAAAACTAGGGTAAACCAAAATTATATTTTCTTCTACTCATAATGACATGAAACTCTTCTACCGAAGAATACACACACACACACACAAATTCATTAATTCATTCAAAAAAGGGTTATGCTAAGGCTAGCAACAAATTACAATATTTTCAGGGAGGCTGGAGCGGGAGGGGTGATAGTAAACCTCAAAGAAAAGGCAATATTAAAGTTCACATGGGGACTAGGCAATGCCACAAACAATCAAGCATAAGCTCTTTCTCTTTGGCAGGGTCTAAATATTAACATCTCTAAGGGTATCAGGAACTTGATAACCATTGGTGATTCTATTATGGTAATCCAAAAATGCTTGAGGCTCGTCGAGAATGAGAACCTCCTCGAATATGAAACCTCCCCAATCATTGTAAGGATAATTTATCTTTTAAAAATTAAAAATCTTAAAATATTCCATGTGTTGCATGCCAAAAACCATGTGCCGAACGTGTAAGTCAACGTCGAGGTGGCATTAGAGAAAGGCTCCTTATGAATTAACCACTCAGTTGAAATATTTCATATCCATTGATTCGATATAAAACTATTATACCGATGCAATACAAATGGTGTACGGGTCTATAGAACATCAATCCAATAGTTATTAAGGTCATCATCCTAATGGCCTTTTGTAGTTCTTTGGGAGCAGGGGCGGTTGGTAGGAAGTTATTGAACATGTGTGATAGCCGAAGTTTGAAGGCCATGATCCGTGATAGGTGGGATTTTTTTTTCCTCGTTTATTTACTTGGAGATTTATTACAGTGCCATTCGTGGGCTAGGTAGGTACCATCATTTTTCATTCCAGGCTTGTTTTGGTGGTGGAGGAGATGGAGGGTGGTTGTTTCACCATGATGAAAAACCGATTCTCATTTATGAAAGAAAATATGGGTATGAACATCGGGATGAACTAGGCTATTATTTATAGAAGCTGGTTGCGGATGGTTAATCATAGGATCTTGTCAGTTCAAGAAAGAATTGCCAAGAAAATGTTATCTGCTAGCAATGGAAGTGGTGATGAAGCAGGGTTGAGTCATAGCGGGAACTTCGAGGACATGGTTGGTGCCTCCTACAAGCATGTGATAAAGAAAATAGTGAAAGAAATTAATGAAAATATGGCGGTTCTGTATGCCCATTTATCGGGTCTTGGTAAAGACATGGAATTAATATAGAAACAATGGAAAGTTTAAGTACAGACATGGTTAAGCCTGGGTCACAAGGTGGAAAACATCGAAGTAAAAGTCAAGACAACCACGGTCAAGGTATTGAAAGAATTCTTTGAATTTGGGGATGGCTTTGTCCCTCAAGATGAAGATGTTGTGGGCACTGCAATTCGGGACCTGTAACCTAGGTTTGGCGGCATAGAAGAACTGATCACGACTACAGACGAGGTCGTGGGAGAAACCGAACTTGGTAGCAGCGGGTAGCAGTTTCCTTTCTAGGTTATATATATGTTTTGTCAGTCAATAGAGTATGGTGGAGTATTTTGGAAGGTCTATAGTATAAGCTATGTTTAAAGCTCATATGTAAATAATGTTGGTAGCAATAGGATCCTTCTTCAGTTTAAAATGATGAACAACTCTAAGTGCTTGCTTTCCAAGAATATATGGCACCTGACCCGTTTCTAGTTTAGTTAATGAAAAAGCTACTCATTGTATTTATAAAAAAAATTACAATACTTTGATTCCAGAGAGCATGTTTCTATATAACTCTTTGTAACTAAAAATAATTTTTTATTATAAATCACATGAAAATCATTCCATATTTGCTTTCTATCCCAATTCACGAATTTCTAACGTGGGTAAATTCAAATAAACTCTCCACATAAAAATATACATAAAGAATGCACAATCATATTTTTATGTTGATTTCTTCCTTTATTATTAAAGTTAGTGTCCAAAGTTCATTGACTTCTCTATATGATTTTGGACTTCACTATAGAAATGGGTTGTCATTGATGGCAAAGGTGATTAGGATGGAGGAAAAAATGGAGAAGAATGCAAGAAGAATGAAGAAAAACTCAAATAATGGTAAAGGAAAAGTTGGTGATGATGCAAATACTTTGAAGCCATTTCTAGCTCATACTATCTCCTCAAACAAAATTGGGACCCACTCAGATGGATAGAGCTCTAAAAGATATTTCCAGTGGTATATGGAAGTTCACAAATGGTCTCTTGGATCACAAGTTAGATCCAATCAAAGTTAAGGGACCCCCAAAGTCAATGATTGCAGATCTAAAGTGTTGGAGCACCCATTGGAGAAAGCTATGAATGGCATCATTACTAAATATGGTGGAACTAGTTGGAAGAGCAGTTATACAAACGCCAGGCTGAAGTGGCATGAAAACAAAGTAGTGAGGAATATTTTAATTGGTCTTTAGTGGAGCCCATTAACATAGAACCTCGATGGATTCTTCCTAAGAAGAAATAGAGAAGTGCCCGCAAATGTTAAATTCAAGGAGCTAAGAAGCCAGGAGTTGGAAGTTGGGAACCATAAGAAACAAAAAGTGTCCACAGGCATTAGAGTTGGGGAGTCAGAGAGCAGGGAAGAAAGGAGCCAGAAGCCAGAAGGCGAGAATCGAAAGAAACAGATAGTGCGCCTGGGCATTAGAATCAGGGAACCGAGAGCGGGGGAGCTGGGTAGCCAAGAAGTTGGGGCAGTCATAGAGGTTTAAGCTGGAGATGGAGATTTGCCCGAAAGAAAAAATCCTAGATGGCCTGGAATAAATAACTCAAAAGTAAATCACGGAAGGATCCTGGAATAAAATCCTAGAAAGAAAAAATCTTGGAAGGAAAATCCCCAGAGGAAAAACAAAAGTGCAAAGGGAGAAAACTGGGAAGACGAGCTTGGGAAATAGGAAAAATATCGATAAGTGATGTTTCATCAAATGATAAAGAGTGTGCCAAGTTGTGATTTTTGTTGTGGTTCTATGTGATTGAGGGCCTTCATGCTATAATCAATACAAGGGTTGCGTGCATGAAGTAAAAGCATGAACGAGCTGACAATTTTTAAAGGACGAAGGGCGTGGATATCTGCAAAGTTTAAATATAACACTTGGGCCATGAATAAAGGCCTTAGATGAATGAGTCAAAAACTTTTAAATTTTTTGTATATGCCAAAAAAATAAAACGCTAAAGTAGGCACGAATGGAGCTAGTGGAAGAATTTAGCATAACATACTATTAAGTGGCATATTTGGCAGTTAAGCCAAACTTGGTGATTCCCCATAAATATAAGACCTATTCTAAAATTGTAACTCGACGTTGAGGAAAAACAACATATTAACTCATTTTTTCTCAAAGAGACAATAGAGCAAAGTTAGAGGACTTGTAGAGAAGATTCAGAAGACTCACTTGAACACAACAAAGGAAAAGATCAAAGTGCAATATAACTAAGTTAAATTTCCAAAAATATTAGTCTAAATTTCTTTATAAGCATAGTTGAATTTGCAAAGCATTGAAGGAACAAAGGTGTGGAATTGTAGATGAAGGTGAATTGTTCAGTAATAAAAGATTGATAAAGGTGTTTGAAATGGTGGTTTTGATGAGTGTTTGGGAGATAAATTTATTTATGTTGTAAAAGTGAATGGCTTCATGATTTGAGTAAGAAAACTATATGAAAGATGAATCATTGAGGTCATGCAAGTTGTAGCTTGTGAATCAGGGGTTGTAGCTCCTTCCAGTATTTGTTGGTAAATACTTAGGGGTTGTAGCTACTTTTAGTTGTAGTTGATAAATCATGGATTATTTGCTTCTTGCTTGTTGTATCTAAAGAACTTTGTAACAACAAGTTGTAGCTTGTCTTGTGAAGAAATTGAAAGAAATATTTGAAGATTTGTTTGTTCTCATTATGATACATATGTTATTTCTTATCATGCTCATATAAATTAATTGCTAGAAATTTTATTGGTGTCCTAGTATCATTGCAAGTGAAAGGAATTTTAAAAATTCCTACAATATTGATACACCCCCCCCCTCTTAGTATTGTTCTGGTTTCTAACAATCGGTATGAGAGACACCAAGTTAGTTCAAATCAATTTAATATCTAGAAGGAAGATTAAGGACCATGGAAAAATAGGAAGGAGGATTCACTAATAGAGGATCTATGTTCAATGGAACAAACTATATCTTTTGGAAAGTCCGGATAAAGACCTACATTCAATCACTTGGAGCTGATGTGTGGGATGTTGTAGAAGAAGAATATAAAAAGTCTCCAATGGTGATTACTAAAGATCAAAAGATGAAGTTTGCATGTAATATTGAACCCGTAAATCCACTGCTTGCTAGCCTACCTGAATCAAAACTTCTTAAGGTCATAGACTGCTCAATAGAAAAATCTATTTGGGACACGATGAGTAGCTACTATGAAGGTGACAAAAAGGTAAATCAAGATAAAATTCAAGGTTTTAGAATTTAATTTGAGTCTTTAAATATGTATGTATGATGAAGATATTTCAAAGTATTTCTTGAGAGTTGATGAGGTTCTGAACACTATGCGAGGCCTTAATGAGAAATTAGAAGAATCTGTAGTAGTTTAAAACGTGTTGATATCTCTACCTGGTATATTTAATCCCAATGTATTATCCATTGAGGATATGAAAAATTTGAAGACTCTCACTTTGGACCAATTACTTGGTACACTCACTGCCTATGAGATGAGAATTTCTAATGGAAAGCCTACAACAAAGGAGCTAGCCTTCAACGCAGATAAAAATTCCAAGGAAGAGCATGATAATTCTTCTTGTGAATCAGATGAAGAATAAGTCAAGTTTGTGAGGAGGCTTAAAATAGGCTTAGGAAAGTATAAAGGTAAGTTGTCTTTCAAGTTCTTTAATTGTGGCATAGTTGGTCACTATGCTTCCAAGTGTCCTAAAAAGAAGAAGAAGGAATATGTTCCAAGAGAAAAGTTCAGGAAATTGCAAAAGGATAGGAGGAAGGAAAAAAAGAAAAGCTTCTACACTCAAGATGCCAAAGATGATGAAAGCACAAAAGAGTTCATGCTTATGGATATAGACAATTTGGAAGTTGAAGCCATTAATTTTTATGGTGAAGAGGTTGAGGGAGACTTAGAAGGAGATCTTGTCAGTGCAATTGAAGAGATTAAAAGGTTCATAAAGAAAACTAAATCTCAAAATGAGTTGTTGATCAAAGAAAAAGTTGAAGTTTTTGAACCACTACTCCTGCAAATTGAAGAAGCTAACAAGATAAAAGAGACATTAAACCGGTAGCTCAATGAAAAGAGTTAAGCATGTGGGAGTTTGGAAAGAGAAGTTGTTTTGCAGTGAAAATAGTTGGAAAAGGAAAAAACTCAGTTGAGTTTCAATCAGAAGTTTGGAAAAGGGAATAATAATTTGAATGAGCTTTTGGAAGCATAGAGAGTCTCCATAAATTGATCTAGCCTTAGATTTGAGGCTAAATCTACCTCAAAAGAAGAGTCAAAGGGAAAGAATCCATTTACCTTTGTGTAAGCAGCTACAAATGGTGACAGTGCAACCAAAAAAGAAGAGTCAATGCAACAACAAAAAGACAAAAGCAGTGTGCAACCCAATAGCAGACAACAACAACCCAATAACAACAGGAATTTTGCCCAGCCAAAGACAAACAACATTGAAGAGGCAAATTGAAATTCCTAGAGGTCAACCCATTAAACCTTCAAAAGTGGATTTTTTTTTAGGTATGCAAACATATTTGCAGTCTAGTTCTTTACATGTACCAACTATGAAAGTTAGAATTATCATACTGACGGCTCATATCAAGAAGAAGAAAATATCAAAAATATCAGCAAATCATACAGAGGATGAGGAGACCCGAGTATAACAATTCCTTTGCTCCTTTGAAGAATTTAATTCAATTCTATAACATCAAAAATTTTTGGCTTAGAGAAGTTGAGTGCATATTCAAGAATAAAAGGCTTGATCCAGTTATTAAGAAAACCAATCAAGATCTCAAAGTCTGGAAAAAAAAGGAGAATTCAGAACAATGCAACATTGTCTTATATGCGCAGAATGAAGGCATTCATTTGTACATTGACATTGGCTATTATATACACATTCCAGAGACAGGAGTAAGTTTTTAACATGGAAAACAATTAAGAAAGGCAATGTGACTTTCAGTAATAATGCACCCAGTCAGATTGTTGGAAAAAGAATTATCAGTATGTCAAATGGAAGAGGTAAAGACAATAATGCCTTATTTGTTGGGGGGATGAATCATAATTTGTGCAATGTGTCTCATATGTGTGACCAAGCCTATGATGTGATTTTCAAGACTAATAATTGTCAAATTGAGCCTGCAAGTGCTAGTGAAGTAGTAGTTGAAGCTACGAGAACATATAACCATATATATGTTCTAAAAGAGAAAATAGAGAGGAGTTGCTTGTTGAACATTGATTGGAGCTAGTTATGGCATAGGAGACTTGGAAATCTGGATTTCGATTAGACAGTCAGATTGGGCAAAAAGAATACAATCAAGGATCTGCAAAGCTATCAAAGCCTAAGAATACTACTTGTAAGTCTTATCAATTAGGTAAGAAATCTTGAGTACCATTCAAGTCCAAGGAGAGCTCATCAACTAAGCCATTGCAACTAGTTCGTACGAACTTATGTGGCCCAAAAAGAACGAAAATACCCATACCTAAATTGTATTTCATGCTTATCATTAATGATTTCAACATAATGATGTGGGTTGCTTTTATTAGAGAGAAATATAAATCCTTTGAGAAGTTTAAAGACTTTAAAGCCATGGTTGAGAATGAGACTGATTGGAGGGTTTGAAAATGGAGGTGAGTTTACTTCAAAAGAATTTGATGCCTTTTGCAAGATGCATCACATCAAAAGGCAGTTCACAATAGTCGAGACTCCACAGTAGAATAGTGTAGCAAAAATAGCAAATAGATATATACAAAAATTAGCTAGAGTTATGATGGATGAAAGGAATTTTCAACAAATATTTTGGGTTGGAGTTATTCCCATAGTAGTAGTGATTATCGACAAATCACACTTCATACTTAATAATGATAATACTCCCTATGAGAATTGGTATCGGAGACCTACAACAATCAAGACTTTCAGAGTTTTTGGTAGCAAGTGTTACATCAAGAGGAACGATGAAAAGCTTGGGAAGTTTGATTCAAGGATTGATGAAGGTATTTTTCTTGGATATTCTCATAATAGCAAGGGATATATATGTTATAACAAGAATACCAAGAATATTGTGGATTGTATTGATGTCAAAGTGGATGAATATGTTGAATCTAAAGTTAATCAACGAGCAAATACTAGTTCCCCTTATCTGGTGATAATAAGGTCGAAGAGTCACTTTGAAATGAAGATAGTGAAGAGTCCACCATTCCTCAAGCCAAAGATCCTCAATTTATGTGCAAAAACACCAACCAGATGATCAAATTGTTGGTGATTTTACCACAGGTGTACAAACTAGAAGGAAGTTGCTAAATCCCCCTACTCAAGTGTGTGTAACTCTATTATCCATGGAGGAATCCAAGGATGTTGCACATGCAAGCGAGGATTATAATTGGTTAAAATCCATGCATGAAGAATTGAGGCAAATATAGAAAAATAAGACTTGGGAGTGGACCAACAAACAAGAATGTCATTACATGAAGTGGGTCTTCAGGAACAAACTAAATGAGCATGGAGAAGTGGTCAGAAACAAGGCAAGATTAGTGTGCAATGGTTATGATCAAATCAAAGGTCTAGATTTTGACAAAAATTTTGCTCCTGTTACTCGATTAGAAGCTATAAGAATGTTTTCGACATTTTCTTGTTTCAAGAAGTTCAAGATATATCTAATGGATGTCAAATATGCTTTTCTAAATGCAGAAGTACAAGAAGAATTTTACATAGAACAACCATATGGTTTTCAACTATCATATATGATTTATTATGTTTGCAAGTTAAAGAAGTCCCTTTATGGTCTCAAGCAAGCCCCACGAGCTTGGTATTCCAAGTTGGATAGTCACTTACTAGAGTGTGGTTTCAAAAGAGATGTTATTGATAGTAATTTCTATGTTAAAGCTAATGATGGAAAATTAATAGTGGTAGCTATTTACATTGATAGTATTATACTTGGTAGTGATTCAAATCATCTAACATGCAAATTTGTAGCTAATATGAATGAAAGTTTGAGATGTCTATGCTTGGAGAACTCTCTTACTTCCTTGGATTTTAGATTACACAAACTTCAAAAGGGAATTTTGTCTCACAAAGCAAGTATCTCAAATAAGTATTGAAGAAATTTGGCATTGAGGAGTGTTCGTTAGTGAGCACACCAATGGTTATAAGTTGCAAGCTTTGCAAGATTGATGAATCACCAAAAGTGGACTAGACTTTATAAAGATCTATTATTGGCAATCTCTTATGTTTGATAGCTCCAAGACCAGACATTATGTAGGCAGTTTGTATTGTTGGAATATTTCAAGCAGCTCCCATATGGATCCATCTTCAAGAAGCTAAGATAATTCCCATATATCTCAGAGCCACGATGGACTATGGACTTTGGTACCCAAGAGGTAAATATTTTTCACTAATTGTTTATACTGATCTTGATTGGGCAAGTAATGTAGATGATTGATATATAACAAGTGGTGGTGCTTTATTTCCTACATATTGTCTAGTCTCATGGTTGAGCACGAAGTAGGCTTCAATCTCACTACCTACTGTTGAAGCAAAAAATATAGCAACAACTTCTTGTTGCACTCAACTCTCATACATGAAGCAAAATCTACAAGATGTATAAGTCTTTTATGATCAACTTATTCCCATTATTTGTGACAATACAAGTGCCATCAACATGTTAAAGAACCTTATCTTTGACTTAAAGACAAAGCATATTCTGATCACGTACTACTTTTTGAGAGATCAAGTTGCAAATCAGAAAGTCAAGCTAGAGTATGTATCTACAAAAGAACAGGTAGCTGATTTTTCAACAAACCTCTCCTAAGAGATTAGTTTGAGTATTTAAGGTAGAGATTGGTAGTTATTCCTATTACCTCCCTCCACTAATTCTCCTTGTAAAGGAAGAAAGGCATCCAACAAGCATTCAACATATAAATATTAAGATGTCAGGTCCACATGATCCATGTGACAAGGGGAGATTGATGATAGGAGGAGCATGTTGGTGTCTTTGCCATTGATGTCAAAGCAGGAGTAGTATTGGTGATCAAACACAAGATGGAGAAGAAATTTAGACTAAGGGGAGATGTCTTGGTCAACAGAAAGGAAAGGATAAATACTCCATAACAAGTTAGAAGTGAATTTCAAGGAGAGTGACATCCAAAGGAGGAAATGATGATGCACCCTTTGTTTCTTTATGGATTTGATCCAATTTGATCAAGGTGTTTTCCATCAATCCCAAAGAGGGAGAATGTTAGAAATGTGGTATAATTGATGGAAAAGGTGATTAGGATGGAGGAAACAATAGATAAGAATGCAATAAGAATGAATAAAACTAAAATAAACGTAAAGGAAAAGTTAGCAATGATGTAGAGAATTTGAAGCCATTTATAGCTCATAAGATCTCTTCAAACATAGTTGGAACCCACTCAGATGGATAGATCTCTGAAAGAGATTTCCAATGGTATATGGAAGTTCACAAATTTCCTCCTAGATCACAAGTTAAAGCCATTCAAAGTCAAGGGACCCCCAAAGTCAAATATTGTAGAGCTAAAGTGTTGGAGGACCCATTAGAGAAAGCTATGAATGGTGGCATTGCTATATATGTGGGAATTGGCTGGCGGAGAAACTATCCAAACGACCAAGCTAAAGTGGCCTGATAAAAAATAAGTGAGGAGTATTTTAATTGGTCGCTAGTGCAGCTCATTAACATACAACCCTGGAAAATACTTCCCGAGAAGAAATAGAGAAGTGCATGCAAGTGTTAAATTTAAGGAGCCAAGAAACCAAGAATCGGAAGAAATAGGAAGTGTGCATAGGAATTTGAGTTGGAGACCTAGAAGCCAGGGAATCAAGAGCTAGGGAGCCAGGAAGCTAGAATCTGAAAGTTGGGAACCATAAGAAATAGGAATTGTGCACAAGCATTAGAGTTGAGGAGATGGGAGTTGGGAGCTAGGGAACCGAAAAGTCGAGGTAGTCGCAGAGGCTTAAGCCAGAGACGTAGACTTGTCTGGAAGAAAAAATCTCGATGATTCAAAAGAAATAATCTCAAAGTAAATCATAGAAGGATCCTAGAAGGCACTTGCCCAGAAAGAAAAAATCTCGTAAGGAAAATCCCTAGAGGAAAAATAAGCGCAAAGGGTGAAAATCAGGAAGACGGGCTCGGGAAATAGGAAAAATGCTGACAAGTGATATTCTGTCAGGTGACAGAGAGTGCGCTAGGTCACAGTTTTTGTTGCAGTTCTATGTGATTGAGCACCTTCAGGCTATAATCAATACAAGGATCACATGCACAAAGAAAAACATGAACAAGCCAACAGTTCTTAAAGGACCAAGGTCATGGAGATATGAAAAATTTAAATATAATGCTTGGCCCATGATTAAAGGCCTTAAATGAATGAGTCGACAACTTTTAAATTTGTCGTACATGTCAAATAAAATAAAGCACTAAAGCATGTGTGAATGGAGCTAGAGGAATAATTTAGTAGAACATACAATTAAGCATCAGATTTGGTAGTTAAGCCAAACCTGGAGATTCGCCGTAAATAGGAGACCTCTGCTAAATCCTAAAACCTAGTTAAGGAAAAACAACAGATTATCTCAATTTTTGCAACGAGATAGTAGAATAGAGCTAGAATACTTAGAGAGCAGATTCAAAAGACTTAGTTGAACAAGACGAAGGCAAAGAGAAGAGATTGCAAAAATCAAAGTGCAATATAACTAAGTTAAATTTCCAAATATCAATCTAAATTTCTTTATAAGCAGAGTTGAATTTGCAAAGTGTGTGTTGGGTCCTTCTAATACTAGTGATTACCCCATTACTATTGTAGTTGTACCCCTTATTAATATTGTTGTGCCCCTATTATCCCCATATTGTTATTACTATGCCCCATAGAATCCCTCTATTATTATTTTTGTGGCTTTATATTATTATTGTTAGGTCGGCTGGATTATATTGTGACTCCTTAGACTCCTATATATAGAAGGAGGTTTTGTCATTTGTATCATCCAAGAATTGTTCATTTATGTAATGTAAAGGAGGTTGCCCCCTCGAAGAGGCTGAATTCTAAGTCGTTGATCTATCT
>APFE031536292.1:31648-63603 GCA_000404065.3 Pinus taeda | reverse complement strand
AGCCTCTGGATCTCTGTGATGAGGGATCCATATATAGATGATTACAGAGAGGTGAGTCATCTTTTGGGATCTTGATTAGTGTCTTCTCTCTGATAGTTCCTCCTTCCACTTGGAGAACGATGATCTCTTACTCATCCCTGGTCGAAAATGGAGTGGCAAGTGTCAAGGGGAAGCTTCTGGAAGATTGCATGATCTTCCACCTCACATTTTTGTCCCTGCCATTTGTCCATTCCCAACCATCGCACCCTACAGAGGAGCAAATCCGTATGCATCGCACCTTGTACATTCGGAAGGTGATATGCATAGGACCCTTTGCATTGAGCTTTCAGTATGGTCCATTTTTGACCATTTATGAGCAGTTTTCAGTGGAGAACTTCTAGGAGATGATGTAATCAGTTGACCTTCTTCCTTTAGGCAGTGAAGCAATACTTTTAGGGACTTAGGAGCCCTCAGTTTATGGACATTTATGATTGGGGTTGAAGTGCCCAAAAATGTCTATAACACCTATAGAAACATAGTAGCAAAGAACCATCAAAGCATCTTGATCTATTGTAACATAAACACTACATAATCAGATGTATAATGAACATACAATGGCATTCACAAATAATTACATTCAAAGTGTACAATTATATGGAAGAAAACTTGAAGAACTTTATTAAATAGAAGGGAGAATTAAAACCCAGCTGTCTGATCCAGAATCATCCTCCCAACATCAAACCCTCTTCACCTCATGAAATAGTAAGATCACACCAACAATACAATGCTCTTATCTCAAACACAAAACTATTAGCACTTCCTTGCAATTCACAATATTCCAGCCTTTGGATTTCTTAGATGAGGGATACATTTATAGATGTGTGCAAGGGTGTCAGTCATCTCTGAGGTTTTGATTACTATCATTCCACTTGTTACAATTGATTCAAGTTGTTACAATTGGTTCCACTTGGAGATTTCTTGGATCTCTTACTCATCCCTGGGCAAATTCAAAGAGGCAAGTGTCATAAGAGAAGTTTCTAGAAGATTCCATGAGCATCCACTTAGCAAACTATCTCGAACATTTTTCCATCCTCACCCATTGCACTCCATAGAAGGCCTAATTAGTATGCATCACACCTGGCTAGTGTAAAAGTCAGTATGCATCACACTTTGACAGTGGAGCAGTCAATATGGTCCAGTTTAGGCCAATTCTAGATGGTTTTTCAGGTGGAATTTTTGGGGAATGATGTAATCAGATGACCATGATCTTTTAGGGTATGAAACAACACTTTTAGGGGTTGAAGAGCCCTAGTTTATTTACATATAATATTGGGGTTTAAGTGCCCAAATATGTCTATAACAGACAGGCCACCCACCGGTGGACCCTCCTGACCCACTGGTCGACAACTATATAATACATATAAAATGTAATGATGCCACTTGGAGGGAGCCGGTGGGGGTCAAACCCGCCCAGCCGAGGTGGGTCGAACTGCTAACAAGTGACTCAAAAAATAATACTAACCATACAATAAATGATTGAGTAATAGCAAACGCCGAAGCTAAAATGAGGGTCCCGCAGTTTGGAACCTGGGACCTCCCAAACAACAACACCCTAACTTCGACCCACCAGCGAACAAGCAAAACGACTTGATTGGAAACTCCACCCAAAAACTTATACATAACTCAAACTTTCCATTTGACTGATCTGGGGTTTGGCAGGACCATGAGTGGATTAGAGTTTTTGTAGGTGGAACTAGGAGCACCCAAGCCATAACCGTGCCTAGGAGGGCACATAATTTGAGAAAGATTCTAAAGGAATGTTGGGAGAATATTTTTGCAGGGAATATTGGGGGAATCTAAATATTCCTTGGAGCTCTAGAGGTAACTTTCTCAGAATATGTTAAATTTTCTATTGGATTGACACAATTTCGTGCCACGAATCCAATGGTGATGCCTGTTTCTGCATGTGAGCTTTGCATTTTTGTCCATGATAGAAATTGGAGGTATAAGGGTCATTTTTGTAAAGTTGATTCTAATTCATTTTTGTTTCCATTTAATGAAATAGGCCTCCCCACTTTGAGCAAGGCCTGGAGATGTAGCCCACATTGGATTAAATCTATAATCAAATCGTTATGTTCCTTTGATGTCATGGTTTCTTTATGATTTTTTCTTCTTTTTCATGTGTTTAAGTTACTTGGTTACATTCTCTTTTATATGAAATTTTGTAAGTATCCTTGAAGTTAAAATATTTGGATCAAGTTTTCTATCAGAGAAAGTGAATTCTAACCAGGAACAAGCTCCAAAGAGGAGACGGAAAACTCAAATTCTTTGATCCCAAAGTGGGGAAGGCACCATGAAGATGGAACATGATAGATGAGGAAGTGCATATGGAAGAAGAGTGAAATTATCACAAGATCTTCTTCACCACGGGAGAGAAAGTTGACAAGTTGTTTGCAAAATATGACAAGGCAATCAAGCCTGAGAAGAAAGAACTAGATGATCATGATCTGGTAAATCATGAAGGTGGAAGAGGAGAGCCTCCTAAAACTCCCTTTCCATCCTCTAGTGACAATTATTCTTCTTCTTCTTCTCATTACTCTAAGAGGCATCATAGGAATACATCTAAGAAGCGATTTTTAAGCTAGATGTAAATTTGATTTTCCCACATATAATGCAGAATGTAATCCAGAAAGATTATACAGATCAAAGTTTATTATTGGATTCAATAGATTAAGGAAGATGAGGCCAAGATCAAATTAGCATCTCTTCGACTGAGTCGAACCACTCTTGTCTAGTGGGAGAGTAAGTTTTAAAAAGGAAACAAAAACTTGGGTAATATCCTTTCTTCTTGGTCTAATTTTATTTATGCATTAAAAGATCAATTTTATCATTTGTGTTATCAACAAAATTATTTAATGGAATGGGAATATTTAGGACAAGGAAAGAGTCAAAATGTACAAAGCTTCACAGAAGAGTTTAGAAAACAAGCTTTAAACTTGGGCATTTCACTTCAATCACCAGAAACTGTAACAAAGTATATTGATGCTTTACATAGTTACATCAGGCATTCTTCATTTTTATTTGAGCCTACTATTATTGATGCAGGTAGTGTGAAGGTCATTCACCTTGAAATCGTGGGTAAGAATGATAAATAAGAGAAACCAAAGAAATCATATTTTAAAGTCATAACGGAAAGTTCAAAGGAAATGGCAAGGGAAAGGACAAGAAAGAAACTACAAACAAGAAGGAGGAAGGAGAAAATCCGTCTTGCACCCATTATAAGAAGGAAGGCCATGATGATGAGCACTATTGGAATTTGCATCTGGAGTTGAAACCAGAGACATTTGGTGGGAAGAATAAGAAGAAGATGGTGGAAACTGTACACCAGGACCTTAGATTCGATTTTGGTGACGAAACACAGATCACAACAGTCGGCATACAAGGTACTCTCTTTCTTCATGTTAATGAACATTATGAATTACATGCATGTACAAGTTCTTCAAATGAGTCTCTTGTTAATGAACGAAAGAGGACTCAATTATTCCACATTAGAGTCATAATGAAACATTCTAAAGTGGAAACCTTGTTTGATCTAGGCTCACAAGAAAATTTGGTTTCAGAATCCTTGGTTAAGAAGTTAGTATTAGAGACCAATCCTCATCTGAAACCTTACTGTCTTGGTTGGGTGTGCGATAAAAGAAAATTACATATAACCAAGCACTGTAGAGCTAGCTTTGTGATTGGATCCAAACTAGTAGATGAGGTGGATCTTGATGTTGTACCCTTGGATATCTATGGTATTGTATTGGGGAGTCCATATTTGTATGAAAGGAAAGAAGTTTTCTTTCTCCATGAAAACAAGTATCATCTCATGAAAGATGAGTTGGAATACATTTTTAGAGCTCATCAGGACAAAATCAGTGTCAGTCCTCTAAGTGAAGGTAAGATGAAGATATTGATCAATTCTAGTAGAGAGTGCATGCTCATTTTTGTGATATCAAAATATGTAGAAACATCTGAAGCTTTCCAAGGTTGTGATCCCACTCATAAAAAATAATTGTATGAAATTGTTTCTAACTATAATGGGATTTTTCAGGAAGCAAGTGGGTTGCCTCCAAAGCGTGAGATGCAACATGAGATTAACTTGCAGCAGGATGCTCCTACCCAAAATTGGTATGTATAGATTGTCATCCATTGAGATGGAGGAGGTAAAGAAGAAGGTACATGAATTAATGAACCAAGGGGTCATAAGGCCAAGTTCTTCTCCATGTAGTTCACATACTGTGTTGGTGCCAAAGAAGGATGGAACATGGAGGATGTGTGTGGACTACAAAGAACTCAACAAAATAACAGTGAAGAATCAATACCCTCTCCCCTACATTGACGAATTCTTAGATCAATTGAAAATGGTTGTCTATTTCAGAAAATTTGACTTATGCAATGGCTATCATTAGGTCAGGATTTCAGAACATCATGTATGGAATACTACATTCAAGATGAAACAAGGATTGTTTGAATGGTCGATGATGCCATTTAGACTATGCAATGCTCTAGCCACATTAATGAGGGTAATGAATGATATTTTCAGACCTTTTATTGATGATTTTGTATTTGTGTGTCTTGATGAAATTCTTGTTTTTAGAAGGACATGGGAAGATCATGTGAGTCATGTTGAAAAGGTGCTTCATGTGCTGCAAAAGAGAAAAATTGTATGTCAAAATGTCCAAGTGTGAATTTGGTAAGACCTCTTTGGTTTACTTGGGTTACAATGTCGTAGGTGTACAATTAAAAATAGATCATTCTAAAATTGGTGTCATTGTAAAGTGGTCTAAACCCACCAAAGTTACAGAGGTTCGTAGCTTTTTGGGTGTAGTAAAATATTGGAGAAGGTTCATTTCCAACTTCTTCAGAATTTCGTCCCCTTTATATACATTGAAAAATGTGAAGAAAACCTTTCAATGGGCAGGAAGGAAACAAAAAGCCTTTGATACACTGAACGAGAAGATCAATACTGCATCAGTTTTGGTCTTACCTCACCTCAAACAGCCTTTTGAGATCGAGACAGATGCCAATGGATATGCCACATGAGAAGTATTGATGCAGTAGAGGAAACATGTATGTTACCATTTAAATACATTCTCCCAAGTTGTTGTGAACTATCCCACATATGACATAAAGTTGTATGCCTTGGTTCAAAGAGTGAAAAAGTGGAAGCCCTATTTGATTTACAAGGATACCATCATTCACATAGATCACCAGGCCTTGCAGTACCTCCAGTCGCAAACCATTCTTCAACAAGAATGTCATTTCATATGGATGGGATTCCTCCAACAGTTTGACATGGGAATAAAACATAAGAAGGGAACCAACAAAAAAGTGGCAGATATTCTTTCTCACCCTCCTATTTATGCATCTGTATTTTTGCAACATGCTTCTTTAACTTTTGAAAGTTATGCTGAACAATATTTTTATGATGATGATTTTAAGGAGATTTATGCAAAATCTGACTCATGGATCACAGGAGGACAATTATCATTTGCAAGAAAAGTTGGTGTACCACCTTGAAAAACTTTGTATCCCCACCAATGAAGGAATACATGTAATCAGAGAGGCACATACCTCTCTTTTGTTAGGTCATTTCGATGTAGGGAAAACTTTGTGTCATTTGTAGAGGTTGTGTTATTGGCATCACATGAAAATATTGCCACTTGATATGTAAAGGGATGTGTGTTGTGTTCAGTTAGCAAGCCCATTAATAGAAAATTAGGGTTCTACACACCACTCCATGTTCTGAGTCAACCAGTGGAAAGTGTGTAAATGGATTTTGTAGGTGATTTTCCTTTGTCTAGGATAGGTGATGGCTATTTTTATGTCATTATGGATCGATTTAGAAAAATGTGTGCCTTATTGCCTTGTAAAAAGTAGGTCACTGCACAGTAGACAGCTCATCTCTTCCTCCAATTTGTATGGGTCCACTTTGGGATGCCGACATCTATTGTGTCAAATTGAGAATTTCACTTTCTTGGAGAGTTTTGGATGTGTTTGTGGAGAATAATGGACACCAAGTTGAAGAGGAGCACATAATTTCATCCGCAGATCGGAAAACAAACAAAGGTTGTCAACTACATAGTGATACATTTACACTGAGGTTATTATGGCAAGCATCCCAAATACTAGGATGAGCAAATTCCCTATGTGCAACATGCATACAATCAGACAGTGCATTCATCCACTCAAAGCTCACCATTCGAGACCTGTTTTGGATATTTTCCAAAGGATCCCTTATGATCTTTGGAAAATATGAAGATTCTAGTGGGTAAGACGATAGGGACAAAGTGTGGAAGTTCATTTAGAAAATTCATATGATTCACTAGGAAGTGTAGGAGTGGTTGGAGAAAAGTCTAGCTCAATACAAAGCTTGACATTAAAAGAATCGAGTCAATCACCACCTTCAACTTAGAGATAAAGTGTTTCTCCACATTATCAAAGACATAATGAAAGGGGAAGGAAAGAAGTTGAGACCAATATGATATGGCCGATTCACCATATAAGATAAGATTGGAGACAATATTTTTCATCTCGATTTTCCAACCTACATGCAAATGTACTTAGTGTTGAGCGCTAACAACTTGAAGCTTTATGAGCCTCCATTGGTCATGGACACTAAAGAGGTTAGAAAGGTTCCTATAGTGGACAATTTTTTACTTAAATAATTGGACACAATATTGGAGGATGTCATTTTTGATAGAAAGATAAGGACTTCACAATAGGGAAACATGGAGTACCTTCGTATTGGTTTCAAAGAAATGCAACTAAGTAAGGCCTTATGGAATGAAAAGGAGAAAGTGAGGGAGAAATTCCCTCACTTTCCAATTGACTGATAAATTGTTTGGTGCCCAAAGCTCATTAGTGGGGAGGAATGATCCAAGTGCCTCTAGAAATAGAAATGGCCTTGAAAATTTTTAAAAATCAAAGTCATCGGATTGAAGTGAAACTAGGACCAGACCATAGCGTTTGTTGTCTTGATTCCAACGGTGTTAACGACACTCAAATCTGAGTTCGTATTCTCAAGATATTCAAATTCACATTTTTGCTCAAACTAGGCCAAGTGGGAGTTGCTAACAAGGAAAAAATTTGGCAAAGGGTCATTGCATGGAAGCCAGTGGTTGGAAAGGGAAAATTTGTTGCCTCTTTCATTTTCCAAGTGACCCTTAAAAAATGACACCGAAATTTATCTATGTTATTATAAAAAACAATATATGTGGGTGTGTGTGTGTGTGTGTGTGTGGGTTAGCGCACTGCCAGCCCCGCCACACCCCAATGACATTGGTTAATTATATTCATGTGGTGGCTAGGCCACCCACCAATGAACCCACCTAACCCAATGGTCAACAAATATATAATAAATATACGGGATAGGCCACCGGAGGCCTGTGCGCTACCCAATCCACCAAACAATGTAATGGTGCCAATTCGAGGGAGCTAGCGGGGGTCAAACCCGCCCGACCCAAGCAGGTCGGCCCACCAACGAGTGGCTCCAAAAACAATACCAACCATACAACAAGAAAATGTATAATAGCAAACAGCAAAGCTGAAATGGGGGTCGAGTGGTTTGGAACCTGGGAATTCCCAACCAATAGCACCTTAACTTGGAACCACCAATCAACAAGCCAAATGGCTTGGTAGGAAAACTCCACCCAAAAAATTATACATAACTCAAACTTTCCATTTGACCAAATGAAGGTGTGGTGGGAGCATGAGCAGATTTGAGTTTTTGTCGATGAAACCAGGAGCGCCTAGGACAGAACCGTACCTAGGCTGGCATGAAATTCGAGAAATATTCTAAAGGAATCTTGGGAGCATATCTTTGTAGGGATTCTTGAGAGAATCTAAAGATTCCTTGAATCTCCATAGGTCACTTGCTCAGACTATGGTCAAGTTTATAGTCATTTGAAACTATTTCGCGCCACGAATCCAATGGTGATGTCTGTTTCCACATCTGAGCTTTGCACTTTTCATCCATGACAGAAATTGGAGGTATAAGGGTCATTTATATAAAGTTTATTATAATTCATTTTTGTTTTCATTTAATGAAAGAGGCCTCCCCACTTCTAGCATGGCCCCAATACATAACCCACATTAGGTGAACTCCATAATGAAATTGTTTTGTGCATT
Organism: Pinus taeda; assembly: GCA_000404065.3. NCBI lineage: Eukaryota > Viridiplantae > Streptophyta > Pinopsida > Pinales > Pinaceae > Pinus > Pinus taeda. The sequence goes on along the minus strand of APFE031536292.1, from coordinate 55,449 downwards.
TGATCTCGTGGTTTCTTTATGATTTCTACTTATTTTTCATGTGTTTAAGTTACTTGGTTACATACCTTTTTATATGCAATTTTGTATGCATCCTTGAAGTTAAAATACCTGGATCAATGTGTTTATGAAATCAATTGGAAATCTCTTAAAGTTGTACTGAGTATACACACTAAAATGTAAAGGAATATGCTAAAAGAAGCTTTATAGGAGGTCTCAAATTCTTAACGAGTAACTAAAAGACTATTAAGAATAATTTTAGTTGGAATAATGGCTCTCGAATTTTGGCATGAACAAAGAACTTTGCAAGTGAAATCTATATTAATTTTGTTGAAAATACGTATGGTAACTATTAAATGCATATGATAAATATAAAAGTCAAGGATGAGCCAATATAGAATTTGCATAAAATTCAAGTGAAGCGAAATGTATATAACTATCTATAGACATGTATAATATTGATGTAGTGTTAATTCAATACTACCATGATCAACCTAAACCATTAGCTAATTATATACACAATTCATAATGAAATTATGTTTAGTAAACCTATGGCACTATAGTAATTATATTGTGATCATAAATAATAAAATAACTTATGCAAGAGTTGGATACCAAACATGTAGATAATTTTGGTCTTATGTAGAAAAATATAGCATTGATACAAAGTAGGATAAATATTTATTGTATGTACATTCAATACATAACAAAGTATTAAAGACTATCTAGACCAAGAAGTTCAATTATAAGTGTCTTGAGATGACACTGAGTGAACCTTAGTAAGCTCCAAATTCAATAGGGAGGACAAATTAAATAACAATAGAAAATGAACTCTAAGATTCTTGTTTATTTCCACATATCATGCACTCAACATAGCCCCCAAGATAGGTAGGTGCCAAAAATGTTCACCTATAAGATGTGATACTAGTGTCAAAGTGTTGGAATGAACAGAACTCTCATCATGTGACTTTTCAACTTCGTCCCTCAAGAACCCTCACGAAATTTACCGGGGGGGAATGTGTTATAAATTATGTTAGTGCTATGGAAAACAAACTAACAAATAATGAATAAGGAAACACATGAACGAAAGAGAGTTTAGTGAACTATTCTCACCTATTAGAAGATAGGGCGCACAACTATTTGATCCATTAGTCCATTTGCAAAGGAATTGGAGGGTTCAGAAAAATTTTAAACCCATGCCGAGAACCAAGGCTACAAATTACTGTAGGCTCATTTCCAAAATTATTTAACACACATGGTGTCAGGACAAAAAATAAAAACTATTCATTTGCATGGTGTCAAGAAAAAAAGGTACCTAATGACCATAGAATGTCTCTCTCTCTTGGGGAAACCTTTCAATAATTAGAAGAATTAAAACAAAAAACTAAACGTGAATGTGGAAGCAAAGCAAATGAACGTTGGTCATAAAAAACCCCAAATTGTGCAAAGGGTTTGGTAAACCCCAATTGTACATAATAATATTATGGGTTGTACATCTTATGTTTGAGACCAAATAAAATCTTGAGAAATGTCTAATAATTTTCCCCAACTTCACATGGGAAATGATTGAAAACACTCAATCAAAATTTAACCAAAATCCAAGCCTTATCTGTAGAAGTATACGAGAATTAGCTCAAAATTTTTTACCTCGTCCCTAAATCCATAACACATAAAGTATAGAAAGAAAAAGATCAAAATTCCTCTGCAACCCAAAAAAACGAGGAGTTAGAGTATAGAAAGAAAAAGATCAAAATTCCTCTGCAACCCAAAACAACGAGGAGATAGAGTTTAACTAAGGGAAAAAATGAAATTCACAAATTAAACAGAGCATAAGTGAAGGTCGTTGGTACATATCTTGTTAAACTTCCCAATCAAGTATTCAAATCATAAAAAAACCAAGGCTTGGAAGATAGACAAATTGTCGAGGAAGTTTAGTCTTCAGTTGCAATTAAACAAATCAAAGATAGCCCAAAAGAGAATAATCCGCAAAACGATGGGAACTTTAGTCTCCGTAACTCACATCTTAACCGTAAAAAAAAAAAATCATAGATAAATAACCAGTGACATTAACTTTACTTGGGACCAAGTGTAGAATCGAGGAAAAAAAACAAAATTGGTAATTTGACTGATAGATCCAATAGACATACACCCCTTGTGAAATATTGTACGCCAAATGCCCATAATATTCGAATCAAGGCCATGGGAACCAAATCATCAAAACCCTTAGAGTTGTAATTACCGAATACTAAAAGGAAAAATAAAAATCCAAACGAGTGAAACGGAGGAGAAAATAGGATTATTGCTGAGCCAAACTGACCTTCATTGTTCTATACTCCAAGGATAGATCATCACTTTTGACTATGCTCGAGTACAATGGTTCACATGCTACTCACATGGGAAGGCTTGCGTGGAAGTGGCTAGATGTTACGAGTGTCCATTATACACTCACGCTAATGTAGAGATGATTCCATTAATCTCACATTTGAGCCAAAATACAAGAGCGTCAAGTTTAAATTGCCATGGAAATTTATCTTGAACGAAAGCGCAAAAAAACTATTGAGTTAGGCCTTAATTCCCACATGGTATGTGTTGAGGACCTTGGTATTGTGCCAACAAAAATTGTGGATATTGATTATTAATCCCAATGGCGATATTTTAAACTAACAATAATCATATATACATGCATATTAAGCTTGGGTAACCAAAAGGACACCATTAACAATAAATGAAACAAGTTGAGACTCAAAAATTTGTAACCCGAGGTTTAAAAAACCAAACTTAATTGTTGATACCCAAGAGTACAAAGACTTATAGTCATTATAGATAATACATACAAGTTCAAAGGCAAATAATCTGTAATAAGTGCTACCATTATGCTAGATATAAAACATAAAAATAAAAATAAAAAAATATGATGTGAAAATAGATATGTTACAGATGGTAATAGAGCATAGGTTCAATATTAAGGCCTATGCTCCAACCCACAATTGAAATATTGGAATGACGATAAGTCTTATAGATAATACATACAAGTTCAAAGGCAAATAATCTGTAATAAGTGCTACCATTATGCTAGATATAAAACATAAAAATAAAAATAAAAAAATATGATGTGAAAATAGATATGTTACAGATGGTAATAGAGCATAGGTTCAATATTGAGGCCTATGTTCCAACCCACAATTGAAATATTGGAATGACGAGCCAAATCAAAATTAGTTGTATGATAGAATATGAATTGTCACCTTCAACAACATAATTGTTGAAAGAAGTAATAGATTAATGAGTACTAAACTAATTCATGAATAAGTTAAGGATGAGAGATATCAGTAATCTGATCCTTGCTAACATTACAACTAGCATGTGAGAGTTGTATTAAAGTTTGAATGTTGAAAAAAAAAAATATATTAAGAGTTCAAGTGTATATATTAGAAAAAGAAAGACCCTTAGTAGGGTGAGATGCAGTAAAAAAAAGTAAATTGATGAAAGAAGTAGAAATAAATACACTACTCAATTAAATAGATTTAAAGACGATTGTTTTGGGAGGCATGCAAAATAACAAGAGAGCCAGAACCAGAGTCGACAGCGGACAATGGACGCGAGGGTTTGGACCTGCCATGGCTTTTTTCCCCACGAGGATGGCACAAGAAAGGGTAAGCTCATTGCAAAACTCGCCTTTGTTCCTGCGATTAACCCACTGGACTGGACGGCAACCAGAACACAGATCCACCTGTGCAATTTAAGGGGAACAAATGCTGGAGACCTTGGCTAAACAGGAGTGGGTTTTGTCATCTGCATGCACCAGACAGTTGCCATCAAGGAGATCAGACAAGGGACCAGCCCAGATCTGTGTTCCCAGACCTCTTCTGTGATCGTGTGGCAGGAGGGAAACCAAATCGCTAACGAGGCCAGAGCATGCATACTTCAAGGCATCGTTATCACGGTAAGGGAAATTACGGTTTTTCCATATCCCTCCTTCACACCCAATTTTGTTAAAGATCCATATGTAAGACCAATGCACAGACTTGGACCAGGCATCCCGACCACTGAAGGTGGTCAATTGCTCAGATCTGACTCTGAATGCTCAGCCCAGACGCACAGAACAACAAGAAGCTTCAAAAAGCCCCAGATCTGTGGGCATGCAACAGTCAGGTGGCATAGCTATCAAAACAAGCATGAGGACAGCCTGCAGTTGGAGAACACAGCTCCCATCGCCTCGGCGGTGATTACAGAACCTGATGAAGAAAAAAGCCCTTTAGAAAGGGGAAACCCTTGGATGCACTCCCGGCCACCGAGCGCCAGACCGAACTCCAAAGGGCCATACCCCACCTACTTCCAAATCTTCATAAAGCCCCCTTCTAGGAAATCAATTTTGATCTGGATACATCTAACAGACAGTGTGATAAATCTGAAGAATAACATTGCCATCCATACTGGTTACCCGGTTAAACAACAACATCTGATTTTTGAGGGAAGATCGCTACAGGATCACAGGGCTACCAGGGATTACAACATCAAGCAAGGCTCCACCATAATTTGCAACATGAGGCTACGAGGAGGTGCTGCATCCGGCAGCCCACCTAAACATTCAGAAGGAGGCAGTGACTCCCAAACAAAACATACTACTGACTCACACCAGCGGCACAAAGGCCAAGGTACATCATATAAGAATATTTTACAAGGGGGAAATCTTCTACAGTAGCTCCAAAGTAGGCCGGAATAGAACCCAGCCCATATATAGTGGAACAGCTGCACTATACACCAAAACTAACAATTGAAACAACAGAGACAGAGGAGGTACGTAACACTTTTGAAAAGCAAGCCCTCATCTATCGATTCAATGGTTTCTGGCCAAAACCCATGGACCTATTCCATTGGATTTTTACAAGATGGTCCCTGAACAGTGAGATTTTCCTCAGCTCCAAAGGATTCTTTATAGTTAAATTACCATCAGCTGAGGTCAGAGACCTCGTGTTTCAGGAGGGACCGTGGTTCTGGGGATCTTCAGGACTCTTCATCACTCCTTGGTTCCTGGAGTTTGATGCCAACTCTTTCATTGTTTCCAGAATGCCAGTATGGGTGCGTCTACACAACCTCCCTATCCATCTTTGGGACCAAAAGATTCTGGCATGCATAGGGAATACCATTGGCAGATATATTAAAACGGACATGCAGCGTATGGAGGATAGAATTTATACTTTCACACACATATGTATGGAAGTGGATCTTAGTAAAGGACTACCGGATTGCATACAACTAAAGCATAAAGATCACAGCTGGATGCAAACATTAGATTATGAAAACACAGCATTCAGGTGAAGAATATGTAGGCAAACAGGGCACTTACAAAATGCCTGCCCTGAATTCAAAAAACACAGTCAAAGAAAGAATAAACCAGGTAAGCAAAAAAAGGGATGGACATTCCCACCGGATTCTGAGGAGGAGGAAGAAGATGAGGAGCAAATGACCACCCCGAATGAGAACAGTCAAACAGAAACTCAGAAGCAACCCTCACATGAGCCGATGGAACCGCATCCAAAAAAGACTTCAAATATAATGGAAATCAGTGGAACCAAAAGGCAGCATATATCAGACACCTCTGAATTTGACAGAGAAAACCCTCGACCTGACGATGAAAACCCACTTCAACTCATCCCCACGGTTCCTACCCAAGGAGAGTGGTGTAAGGTTGAGAAGAAAAAGGGGGGGGGGTGGTGGGGACTTGATTTCCCTCCTCATTACTTTCACTATGCCTTTGCAATGGACCTTTTTTTCTCAGTTCCTTCTGTTTATCTTCTCTTGCTGTTTTTTTCACTGCTTCAGAGCTCTCTGTGTAGAGCAGTATTTATATATTTAGTTTCTCTATGCTATCTTCTCCAAAAGCCAAAACTGGCGAACACAGTCTTGACTGGATACGCCTGAACTTTGTAATGTTATGCATCTGCAAAATGCAGTTTCTTTATTAATAAAGAAAGTGCTACTTTTTCTATGGGAAAAAAATAGATTTAAAGAAATGGGATGAAGCTAGTGAATAAAGAAGGTGGTTGTGATAGCTATGAAAATGAAGGTGTAGTTATACTGAGAAAATAGAAAATAAATCACTAGTAGATATGTACATGTTCAAATTAAGGATAATGGAATACTAACATACAATAGATGAGAGATGTAATAAGAGCACAGAAAATGTCCAAAGATTATGTACAAATGTTTTGTTTTAATTGTCAAGAGCTACAAACTCAATAATGATACTTGATGTACCAACTTACTATAGAAGATAGATAACCTCTTTCCGCCACCTTGAGCTTAGAGCTGAGATGAATAAAGTCTCATCTTTAGCTTGCAATTGAGGTTAGTAAAGTATAATTACAGGAGGTGATCCCATTACTAGTTCTAAAGGTAATGATAGTATAAAGAACAATTAATTAAAGGTTGTGACAGGAAGTTCAGGGAAGACAATATAAGTTGGTGATAAGAGATTATTGAATGAATTAAACCTGAACTTCAAACAAGGTGAATACAAGTGGGTATAAGAAATTATTATAGAGGAAATATCAAAAAGGTATAAAATTAGTTGTTAGAAGCTAAAGTAACTATTACTATTTAAGATGGAAATTATTTAAGTTCTACCATCATATATAAATTATTATGGTAGAAAATTGTTCTATCTTATGAAAGAGTGAGATATGTATATAGTGAGAATGTATCTTCTGACTCTTTTGTTATTCACAATATTCTATAGGCTTTAACAAGTTATTATCATTATATAAGGCTCGTATGTCTTACGGTCAAGGAACTTAACTAAGAAATATGATGTATTATATGTTAAATCCAAGACCGATACAAAGGAATGATGTTAACGATGGATTGGTTGGGATAGGGAGAGATGTGGAAAGAAGCACAAAAATAATCAGTAGTAAATATTACAGAAGAAATTATGTGAGATATAAATTACCTTGCACAAAAACATAGATGTGTATTTTTTAACATCGAACTATTATTAATAATTTTATGGGTAGCTTGTAAAAGGGTCATACAAGGATGGTACACTAATAAATTCCTAAAATAAATTACTGTGTAGTTGAAGTAACTTTTGACATAAGTTTGGTAACCAAGAATATTGGACAAGATGCAGAGCATGTATAGAATAAGCACCTATTAAGTATAAAAAGGCAAGCGTAAAGATTGGATTTTTCATCCTTCACTTAGTGGTGAACCCTAAATCATAAAGTATAGAAAGGAAAATATAGTATTAGAAGAGTAAGAATATAGTTGTTACACACTACATGATGTAATTAATATTTAAGCATATCTGAGGAGGAATGTCATTTTTTGGTAATAAAATCAATAAGTTTTAACTTGTTTCTAAATTGCATAAGGATAGAACTAACCGCAAAAAGGCGAAAGAATGTCAAGAACAAGTTGAAGAACTAACCATGTATTTATAATTGTATGAAGGTAAGATGGAAAATTTCATATAATCACGATGTGCATCATTAGTATATTCGAGAAAAACATAGAATGCAAAGGAAACCCGGTAGAAAATTTCATTATAAAAAGATTTGGTAAGTCTTATAGATTAATAAGTTGTAGGAAAGTGGTCTAAGAACAATATAACATATTTTTTCATACGAAATTGTTTCATACAAACGGTGCTCCAGTATAATTTATCTGAGGAATCGTCTAGCATAAATTGGGATATTGTGAAAAGAACATATCCATGAGAAAAATATATATATTGGTGTGTGAGTAGGAAATAAAATAAGAATGCAAGAACTTAAAGTAGCTCCCAATTGAGTATTCTTATGTACAATTTTGTCTCCAAACTAAGTTGTGAAACCATATAAGAAATGTTTTGACTCTAGGAACTAGGAACATTGTAGTGCATACATAAAACACAATGTGTTGTAAGGTACATAAATACAAATAGAAAATGGTTGAAAAGAGTAATTAAGAACTAGTATCCTGCACATACAGTGTAGCACAACACAATATATATTCAAAGGAGTATTATTGGTCCTATTTAATATTAATATTAGCACAAACGAAATATTTCTATCAAGAAAATAAATTCTAATAGCATAACTAAAGCACAAGTATGCTAAAGATTATACTCTTATGGGTGAGAATTAAACCGCGAACGATAAAAATGTTACCAAGGAAATGGATAAATAATTTTGACTAAGGTATTCAAAAATTTGAATACCCTTAATAATAGGGGCACAAAGTGTGACCAATGAAAATTTCCAAGCAAGAAAGCATGATATATATATATTTATATATATATGACTGGAATATTTAAGAGAAAAGTTTACATGGCCATGAAGAGGAAAAATTACCTTCTTGAGTGGCAAGAAAAAAAGCTTGAAGGACAAAATCATCCTTCGATAGTATATATATATATATATATATATATATATATCTAATATATTTTATATTATATATTTATATATATTATATATTATATTATATTATTAGTATATTCACAACTTTTTATGTTTCGTGTTTTTCTAGGTATCCTTTGTCGATTTCTGTTGGTTACATTTCTTATCTTATATTTTATATCTATCTATCTATTTATATATATGAAGGAAATATTTAAGAGAAAATTACCACGGCCATGAAGAGGAAAAATGCTTCTGAGTGGAAGAAAAAAAACTTGAGACAAAATCATCTTCGGATTATATATATATTCCTCTTCATGGCCATTGTAATTTTATCTTAAATATTTCCGTTCATATATAATATATATATATATATATGGAATATAAGGTATAAGAATTGTATCCAACAAAATTGGTAGACAATAGGATACCCGAGAAAAACACGAACAATCAAAGATGTGAAAGGTAACTAATTATGTGATATATACAGAGGATAGGATAAAATATCATTGCAAACTTTGGTTAAAGGAAAAAGTCAGTCACGAGAACAACAAAGTAGGTAGAATAATTCGAGACTATCTAGTTGAAAATAATAGTTATAGTAGCATTTTAATTTCCCAAGAACTAGAAGAAAAACATGAAGGAACTGAGAGATAGTACAAAAGTTGTCATCCTTACACATAAATGGATAAGAGTAAAAATGGACCAAAGCTAAAATCAAGAGTGAAAATATGTAATCCCTTAAGAAGAACTGCTAAAAAAATAAAATATCAAACCTAATTAGGGCAAAGAAATCATTGATTGGCTTCAACCTTAGGAATGGAATACTATCAAACTTATGTTGGATTAGAGATCAATCTTGTTGTTTCTTATGAACACATCACAAATTATTTTTTTTCTAAACCAAAATGACCATAAAAGTGGTTGATTTGAATGATGTACACAAACAGATCTGTGATCATGTTACAGACCTATGAAGCTGTGTTTTGATGTTTTAACCATGACACTTGAATTCCTTATGTTGGTATAATTAATTCTATATTTATGTTTCCTCATACTTTTGTGGTTTAGTGTTTGTGGCTATGAACAGGTAGGAAACAAGTGACAAAACAACAAGGATGGACTTGATTCAATCCACTTTGAGGTTGAATTGATAAGAACAAAAATACGAAATCCGTGAAAAGTGGTAGAGACATAAGCATGACGAATTCATATCTAATATCATGATACAATATCTTTTAATGTTGTCTAATATGATAGAGCCACAGTTGTGATAAATAAGGAGAAAAAAAGTAAGTAACTAGATCTTTAACGTTATTGGCAATTTCATGGCTTTAAATTTTGTGGAAGAAACATTGGATGAGATCCATATCACTTGGCACACCCAGTGGGTAAGGGAGAAAAAGGGTATCTATTTCTATTGTGATGATATACCGATGTTACTGACCTTGTTGGGTATATGTGGATAGTTATGTTGGGTGCAAGTTGATGATATTTTAGTGGAAAGTATGACTGAAAAGTTGGAAGCACCATATTTTGTATGAATGAAATATGCTATAAAATGAGCAAGAAATGAAAACAATAATATGTTTTAATATATAACTGAGTTATATCTTAAAATAAAGTGCAATGGAAGCAATTTAGTGTTAGAAAAAAAACTATAGTGAAATGTAAAGAAGAAATGTAGGACACATTCTCATCCCATATTAAAAACTATGGAATTGAGGAAACAATGAGGACGGCGTTTACTTCAAGGGGGAGGGGGGAGAGGTAACACCCCTACAAATCTGCATTTTAAACATTTACTATTTTTAGATATTAAGTTGTTAGTGGATTTAATGGTGATGGAAGCCATGATGAGACTTATGTAATGATGTAACTATTTTATTATTATTTGAGTTAATAAATAAATTGCTTAGAAAGGTTCAGGAAAGAGAATGAGATTTTAGAATACTTCTTGCCAACTTAGAAAATGTTTTTGGTGGTTAAGTCCAAGATGGACCTTCCCTAAAATACTCCTAAAAAAATATCCCTAGGAGAAAACAATTAGACATAAACAGATTTAATATGATGGGAGAGAAAGGTCATATAAAATCACTTAGTTGGAGAAAGATACTAGTTTAGGGTGGAATAAAGAATTTTGGGAGAAAAAGACAAGCTTTAAAGAAAAATTAAATAAATAAACAAAAAGGCCTAACCAAAAGGTTGGCACACCTTAAGGCATGACGTTGCTAAAATATGTTGGGAAGAAATCTAAAAAAGAAACCACCTAGGAATAAAAGGGGTTGTTGATTCGTGAGGCCAGGATAGTCTTAGCTCAGGGGGAATTGGCAGAAGTATTTCATGGTCAGGTGGAACATGCCTTGTTCCTGAATAATTTCCAGGCAATATTGGTAGATGAAATTTTGTTTTACTTTTCATTTTAATATTCCATTGTTTAAGTATATGTGTTGTGTTGATTTAATAACAATAGGGAGGATTGTTTGTATCTATATACCATGTGGTAAGATCCTCATGTAATATTTTATGTTTTGGTTATATTACTACCCCTATTTATTAATATTATATGCATGCATGTGGATGGAATAGTTTGAAAAGAAGGAATTGTTAACGGTAATAGAACTTTTATTATGCAACCAACTCACAAAATAGAAGAAGATATAGATCAATGACTTCAAAATTAGCCTCTTCAAGGGAGAAACCTCCTTTACATTACAAAAATGAACATTTCTTGCATGATTCAAATGACAAAACCTCCTTTCTATGTATAGGAGTCTAAGGGGTCACAATATAATCAGAGGCGACATAAAAATAATAATGTAAGGGTGCAACAATAACAATAGTGGGCTTCTATGGGGCAATGTAATAACAATATAGGAACTGCATGGGCACAACAGTAATAATAAGGGGCTACGCTAACAATAAAAATGAGTGAATACACTATGATTATAGGGACCTAACATGCCCCTCTCCTTCAAAAAAGTGTTGTCCACAATGCTTGAGTAGTTCTAGATGCTTATGTATAAAATTCTCATTCTACCATGTGGAATCTTTAGTGGCTAATTTTTTGCACTTCATGAGATGCTCTGAAATTGATCGATTCCGTAGCTATCAAGTTCTTGTTTCCATGACTGCTTCAGGTTCCAATACGATTTTTCCTTCTTCATCAAATTCTCGCAATATTGTTTGAACTGGGAGCTTGTCACCTATGACTTTCTTTAAGGATGAAACATGGAAAATTGGGTGCCCCCGGGAATATGCATGAAGCTCCAATTTGTATGCCATACTACAAATATTTCAACACCTTGTAAGGACCATAATGGTTTGGAGATAATTTATTATCCTTCTTACCTTGCTTGAGGGAAATTTGTTTGTATGGTTGTAGCCGTAAAAATACCCAGTCGCCTACATCAAAAAATATTTCACTGCGATGTTAATCTTCCTATTGTTCTATTCTATTCTGCGCCAAAGTGAGGTTATCCTTTAAGAGTTGGAGAACTTGTTGTTGATGCTCGATGTGATCTTCCATCACTTAAAACTTATATTTTTCTCTTAAACATGATGTGATGGACGGATTCATTTCTTCTTTTCCTGGGGTTGGTCCATTGTGTATATTCTCTTCTTTTGATGTTTCTTATTCCTTTTCTTCCTCCTCTTCACAATCTATGTAAAATAATTTCTTCTCAACACACTTATGACCAGTGTATTTTCTATCACAACTATAACAAATCCCTTTTTCTCTTTTTTCTGCCAATTGTTGTGGTATTAACCTTGTAGGTTGTGGAATGCTAGGGGAAACAACACTTCCATCTTTATAGTTGTGAGTGGTAGGCTTCCCTGTTGCCATAGTTTTGCTTTCAATTTTTCTTGCTAACCTGAATGCCTTCTCCATTGAATCAAGTTCCCAAAGGTGAACCTCATGTTGGATGTTATCCTTTAAATTCCCTATGATGACAACAATCTTATGCTCCTCTAGAATATCGTTTACCCTTATATTCAATTTTTGGAAGTCCTCAATGTGCTCCATCATTGAACCCTTTTGTTTGTGATTTATCAATTGGATAAAGAAGGTGTTTCTCTTAGTATCCTCATAATGTGCTATCGTTTACTTCATAAAAATTGACCAAGTGACAATTTTTTTATGAGAGAAAGGCCATCACTACCATATAAATTGATTAGGTTCTAAAAATAAAGTTGCAATGCATACCTTTTATGTGTTTTGCAAATTATGGAGATCAAAGCATTATTCCATTTGTATGAAGTTGTTGTATCTATGTAATTTTAAATCTTCAAGATCTTAAATTTTTTCCTATGGTATCTCTTCGAGTCCTCTTCCAACCCCACAAATCTGATTGAGATTTGATTCTTCAGAAAATAGTTATGCCCAATCTCCCACGATGACCTGATTATAGACTCGTTCAGTAGAGAGAACTTGTACAGAGTGCAACGTGTCACTGTTTCAAACTTCTTCCCTTAAAATGATACCAAAGGAACTACAGTCCATCCTATTTCTTTCACTTTTTACGAAATTTAAATTCGATGCTCCAACAAAAATTTATGATGGTTTTCCCAATGTCGACTTTTTGAGATGGAATTCTAGATCCTAGAAAAATGCTAAGTTCCTCAGATCATATATCTGAAAATATAGCGAGCTAATATCTGAAATTCATACACACATTTCACCACGATTTCAACTCCACGTGGTTTTAATTTCAGTGTCTAAGGCTTTGTAGAAAAAATGTTATAGCAAAAAATCCACAATGATTTGTTTGAAGCAGTGAAACCCTAGAATCTGAAGCTCTTATACTAAATGTTATGCAACCAGCTCACAAAATAGAAGAAGAGATATATCAATGACTTCAAATTTTGTCTCTTCGAGAGGGAAGCCTACTTTACATTACACAAAATGAGCAATTCTTGGATGATTCAAATGACAAAAGCTCCTTTCTATATATAGGAGTCTAAGGAGTCACGATATAATGAGAGTCGACATAACAATAATAATGTAGGGAACAAAAATAATAATAGTGGGCTTTTATGGGGCACAATAATAACAATATGGAGACAACATGGACACAACAATACGAATAAGGGGGCTGCACTGAGGGAATACACTAGGATTATAGGGACCTAACAACTTTGAACTAACTTCCAAATTAAATAAAAAATATTTGAATGTATGAATTGGTGGAATTTGACAATAAAGAAATTATTTAATATTATATATACATGCATGATTATACTTTAGTAAAACTGTGATGGAAGTCGAAATTTTTTCCTAGTTGTTATCTAGGAAGATTGTCATAGGGAGTGAAACGTCCATTGAATTCAAATTTTATGATTAATTTGGCGCATTGAATTCAACAGAAATAAAAATAAAATGTGAATAGTTAAGAAAATTATTAAGATATTATAGTCGAGAAGGTATTTCATCAATTTAAGATAAGTAGGACTTATCCTTCAGATGAAAGAGTAAATCAGAAGTATATAGGATGACATGGTCTTCCTTATAGGAATAATTATAATGATTACTATGAACGTTAGAAATTCTTAATATATAATTACCTCCTGGATGGAAGACAATTAAAGACTACTTATGTTTATGTATATGTGTTTATGAAATCAATTGGAAATATCTTAAAATTGTCACAAGTATACACAATAAAACGTATATGAGTATGCTAAAAGAAGCTTTATAGGAGGTCTTGAATTCTTAACGAGTGATTAAAAGACTACAAAGCATAATTCTAGTTGGAATAATATTTCCAATCTATTATTATAACAAAGGAATAATGGCTCTCAACTTTTCGCATGAAGCGCAAAGAAATTTGCAAGAGAAATGTATATAACTATCTTTAGACATGTATAATATTGATGTAGTTGAAATTCAATAGTACCACGATAAACCTAGATCATAAGATAATTAAATACATAATTCATAATAAAATTATTTTTAGTACACCTATGGCTACATATTAATTATGTTGTGATCATAAACAATAAAATAATTTATACAAGGGTTGGATATCGAACATGTAGAGAATTTTGGTCTTAGATTGAAATACATAGCACTGATACAAAGTAGGATAAATACTAATTGTATTTACATTCAATACATAACTAAATATTAAAGATGGTATAGGTTTAGAAGTTCAATTATAAGTGTCTTGAGATGAAACTGAGTGAACCCTAGTAAGCTCCAACTTCAACAGAGAGGACAAAATAAAGAAAAATTAAATATGTCTAATATTCTTGTTGATTTCCACATACATTGTGATCAACATAGCCCCAAAGATAGGTAGGTGTGAAAAATGTCAACCTGTAAGATGTGATACTAGAGTGAGTGTTATAAATAATGTAACTCTCATCATGTGACTTTTCAACTTCATCCCTCAAGAACCCTCACGAAAGTCTCTTGGGAAAAATGTGTTACAACTGATGTTAGTGCTATGGAAAACAAATTAATGGAGATTGAATAAGGGAACACAAGAATGAAAGATATTTTTAATGAACTCTTCCTACCTATTAGAATATAAGGCACATGAATATTCAATCCATTGAGTTAGGCCTTAATGTTCATGTGGTATGTGTTGAGGACCTTAGAATTGTGCCAACAAAAATTGTGGATATTGGTTATTAATCCCAATGGGGATTTTTAAACTAACCATAATCATACGTACATGCATATTAAGCTTGGGTAACGAAAAGGACACCATTAAGAACTAATGGAACAATTTGAGACTCAAAAAATTGTAACCTAGGGTTTAAAAAACCAAATTTAATTATTGATACCCAAGCGTACAAAGTCTTATAGTCATTATAGATAATACACACAAGTGAAAAGGCAAATAATTATATGCAATAAGTGCTACCAATCCGCTAAATATGAACAAAAAAAATGATGTGAAAGTAGGTATGTTACACAAGTAAACCACTAGTTGTTGAAGTACAGATTGAATCAAGATGTACTTACCACCCATAGTGAGGAAACGATGGGACCATAGGGACATGCGCTTATGAAATTTATCCAACAGGCATCCCCAAGCCGATATCTGATATCGATGTGGCTTCAATCTAAAGCCAAGATATGCCAGGCCTTTGTCACTGGAGAATACCCAACATTAAATAGTATAGGGATGTGTATAATTTCTTCGTGATCAACCATAGGGGATAAGAGAATTCATTTGTTTATGTTCATATTAAATCATGATGCATCTCAGTTATGACCAAAATATGATGACACGTATGCCACTAATCCAACGATATCAAACCAAAGGTAAGAGCATCATCCACAAAGAAAAGTTGGGCAACAAAAACCGACCATGTTACCTGAATATCCTTAAAAGTGCCCTGAGCCTGAGCTACCCTTATCTTAAAGCTAAGTCCATTTGTAACAACTGTAAATAACAAAGGAGACAATGAACATCCTTGGCAAAATCCCCTACCCGTATATGTATTCATATATGTGTATATCTCTGGATGGGTTGGTTCGAGCATACCAACCACGAAAAACTTCTATGGTAAACCATTTATTAATATAATGAAATTTACCTTTTACTTTATATATAGAAAGTTGATTATTCTAAGAAAAATCTAGTGTAGTATTGACCCCTCTTTTAC
This sequence comes from Pinus taeda, assembly GCA_000404065.3. Classification (NCBI taxonomy): domain Eukaryota; kingdom Viridiplantae; phylum Streptophyta; class Pinopsida; order Pinales; family Pinaceae; genus Pinus; species Pinus taeda. The sequence continues at coordinate 39,451 of APFE031536292.1, read as the reverse complement.
AAATACTACGATAAATTAAGTATATAATTATCCATTATGATCCTATAAATAGAAGGTATTACATGTTCTATAAATCATTCACTACCCAATTACTTACTTTTTGACCAAAAATTAAAACTCATAGTTTAAAGTTTATATTATAAAACTCAGAATATTTATTTTTAAAAATAATTTGTTTTATTTTTCTTACATTCTATTGGTTATAGTCTTATTGTGCTATCATTGTACTTTGGCACTTTCTTTGTCAACCCATTTAATATCTAGGTTGATTTTTTTTTATTTGGACCCTCATTTAATGAATTTGGTAATATGCCTTGCTTAACACTGTAGCGTCTGCAGGGCTGGCCGTTTCCACATTTCTATAGTTCTTTTTTGTTAGCGTGACTAGATAAGGAATAAATCGTTTAATATGTTTAATGAAATTCATTTATCACCTATACTCCGATCACATTCAACAACTGCAAAATGACAATGATCCTCCATAAATGTATGACCACTGTTTTTTTAAATAATTTGTTTTATAACCTTATTTTGCTATCATTGTACTTGCACTTCCTATACTCCGATCAAATTCAACTACTGCAAAATGACAATGATCCTCCATAAATGTATGACAACTGTTTTTTTAAATAATTTGTTTTATAACCTTATTGTGCTATCATTGTACTGGCACTTTCATGGTCAACACATTTAATGTTTTTTTTTTAAATAATTTGTTTTATAACCTTATTGTGCTATCATTGTACTGGCACTTTCATGGTCAAACACATTTAATGTTTAAGTTGATTTTCTTTTACATGGGCCCTTATTTAACGAATGCAGTAGTCTATAACGCGATTTTTTGAAAGCCTTTCCGGCGGATTTTTCCGGTCAAAATCCGGCAGCAATTCATTAGAATCCCAAGTTTGATAGCTAGTTTCTGCACAATCAATGGCTCCTAGGGGTTTTTCAGGGCGCTGAATCCAAATATGCAGTTAAAAAACCATTTTAACGGCTAAAAATCAAGATTTAACCTCATTTCTTCCGCCGGATTCCGTCACCGGAATCTCCAAAAAAACGCATTATAAACAACTCCTTAACGAATTTGGTAATACGCCTTGATTAAGACTCTAGCGTCTGCAGGCTGGCCGTTTCCACATTTCAATTGTCTTGTGTGAACGTCCCTGGCTCAGGAATACATCGTTTAATATGTTGAATGAAATTTTTTATCACTTGTACTCCGATCACATGAATAAATCGTTAAATATGTTTAATGAAATTCATTTATCACGTGTACTCTGATCACATTCAACTAATGCGAAATGCTAATGATCCAGGATAAGTGTATGACACTTGTGTAGTGACTGAAGTGAGATTTGTGCCGGTTGTTTATTTCATATAAATTACATTAATATTATTTCTGTTCAGTCACAAATAAATAGATGGTTATTTTTTTATACCTTACTTAAAATGGTAAACCAAATCTTAATTTTCATTATTCTTGGCATAAGTGTATTATGTGGTTATGTATTAAGTTAAAACATGTCACAAGTGATATAAATATGGATAACTAAGCGTGATTGATTATGATATAAATATGGATAACTAAGCATGATTGATTAGTTAATATATATTATTATGATATAAATATGGATAACTAAGCGTGATTGATTAGTTAATATATATTACATGAAAATTATTGCTAATAAAGTTATGTATATAATAAGTTATTTTAGCTACTATTTTGGATGCCATGAATTAAAGTGTGGTTTTAATATGGTTTTTCATATTAATTTCTCATAAGAATAGTTAATATTATTTAATACTCATATAATGGTCATTGTTCATTATGGTTTTTGGGCAAAGTTTGTGATTTGCAAAATTGTTTTGTGAATCCATTCTCTACCTTAGGGGATATCACATGATAAAGTTTATTATAATTTTTGCTTTCCACATGGCATTATCCAAATTTAAGACAAAAGGCCACTTTCTCTAGAGTTCAGGGAATGTATTAAAGTGCAAGCAAACAATCTGCTTTCTATTTCTTGTATACGTGAAGATATAATTATTAAGGAATGATTTGCATTTTCCACATGACATTATCATAATTTAAGAAAAAATGCCACTTTCTCTAGAGTTCAAGGAATGTATTAAAGTTCAAGAAAACGATCTACTTTTTTCTCTAGAGTTCAAGGAATGTATTAAAGTTCAAGAAAACGATCTACTTTTTATTTCTAGAATATGTGAAGATATAATTATTAAGGAATTCTAGTCATACTCAAGGCATCAACCCTTACTAAATTTCACCACGTCACAAAAAGAAAATCATATTTATTTATATTGTAAAAATAATTATTATCTCACAATTGCAATTCTTAATAAATATGATTTTTTATTAATTTTAAATTAACTACGTTTTTAAATCATGAAGATTTTTTTTATAATTTTATTATTATTATTAATTTAATTCAAGTATATAATATGTATCTAAACAATCTTTTAATATTTTAATTTAATTATATATAATATTATAATTCTTATTCTAATGCCACTAGCTCAAATCCTTGACACTAATGTGTAATAGAATGACCACAGGTACTTGTACTATCTACAAATTTGTTAATATCGTCAAAAGAATATTAACTATGAAACAACAAATTTAAAAAATATGATTAACAAGGTTAATGCAATCAAATTTGAAGTTTTAGAACATAAAATTTAAAACTAAGGCTTATACTTTGCCTATTATTATAATTATATATCTCTTTATTATCCCTAAGTTTAATAATTGACTCTAATTTAAAGTTCAATAATTAAACTGAGCTGCAAAAAAACTAACTAAATAACCTTATACAATATAATTTGTTTTAATCCTTTAACTCGTAATTTCAACCTATTATGTTTTCATTACCGTAATTTAAAATAATTATTTATTAAATTAATTATAAATAAAAATTATTTAATTATTTTGAGTTTGGAGTATAATTGAAAATATTTTGTGGTTTTGTAGTTAGTCACATTAATAACACAAACAACCTTATTTAAAATAATTATTATTTAATTGAAATATAAATAAAAAATTATTTAATTAATTTTGAGTTTGGAGTATAATTGAAAATATTTTGATGGGTTAGTAGTTAGTCACATTAATAACACAAAACTAAAAGGCATAAGCTAAACCTTATTATCTTATCAATCACCAATAAATGCTATGGGTTTCTTTAAATCAAAATGACAAATTTATTTACATTTATAAATTAAATGATAATAACTAGGTTATAGGTATACTATAATAAATTTTCGTAATATTTGAAACACATTTAATTAATTCGAACGAACAACATATTAAATTAACTTTAAAAGGTTTAGTCAATTCATGCCAATGATTTATTAAATTGACTCTACAGAACGTTTAGTTAATTCATTCCAACCATTTATTGAATAGGCGTTTACATGGAGAAGGCCAAATTATCAAAAATCAGATTACTCAAATAAAAAACTGAATTTAGTCCTCCATAAACTTCCTCACAAAATTTAGCAAAGATTGCGTTGCCACATTTGGCGTAATGTCGAAAATGAAAAACGGACAAATTCGTAAGAGTTTCTACGCGATCGGAAAATCAGCTTAAGCATCAGCGCGTTTATTGAAAACTTTGTATGGAAGTTACGGAAAACTTCTCAGGGAAGCTAACACCACGACAGCGGCAATGGCAGGCGTCGTACTTTCTGAAATTATGAACGCGTTGGCACATGCGTAGAAATAGTTACATTGTCATACCCACCCCCACGCAGCATTGAATGCTGTGTAGAAAGTGTCCCGGGTTTTTATTTCTCATATACCTTTGCCCCTAGCTTGAACTGGTGACGGTTCCAACTCAAGTAGGAAGAGCATATGACTCCCCGCTATTCCTCCCGTGTAGTCAGCAACGGCGTTTTCTGAACGTTGAGTAAACGTCCTACCTTAGTCAAATAACGATTTGTTCTCCGAAGTGTGTTTTTGGAGCACCCGGGAAACATCCGGCGCGCGGCTCAGCATTGATGAATGCGATTGTAAGACGGGACCATTTAGTTAGCGTTTGAGGATAGGCAGAATACCGTAAACAATACTAGCAGGTTAGAGAGAACGATGACCGAACACAGCACACAGTTAGCCGTATCGCGGCCATAATTGTGTAATTGTCTCACCCGCCCGTTAGATTCCCCTCCAGAACACGACAGGCTAGCGTTTTCTTCCGTATAATTTTCCAGTCTTCCTTGAAACGCTTCCGGGAATTATTGAATATTCACAAGCTTTCGAACGTCAATTTCATAATCCTTCAAGACGTCATCCTCAAAGAAAACTCACTTATTCACGGAATTTCCGAAACTGTTCATGTTGGCATTCCTTGTCAGCGTTCAACTTCCCAACAAACTGAAGCTGACATTCCTTCCTATCCCTTTCACCCTCTATTCCACCTAGTTGTTCATTTCCTTATAAATTCCTTTCTAGAGACATTTGATCTCATCGATATTAACTTTAAGTTGATCACGAATCAGGATTACTTGCTATCAGAGCTTCTATGTCCAATATCACCAATCACAGCAAGCTAATGGCGTTCACAGGCAGTCGAGATGACAAAGCTTATCGCTATACCAGCCATCCCAAAAATCAGGGACTTCGTCAAAAGCACGGCTCTACGCATTATCTCTCGGCGTACATGAGAATTCGAGTAGTTATATTAGTGGCCACTTTTCTAGTATCTTCTTCGTCTGCTGCAAGATCTTCCTCCCGGCCTCTGCTCAGGGACCAAAACCACATAGCCGCAGATGATGATTTCGACGACAATTACTATATCTCATGGGGTAGCCAACTCGTAAAGTTTCTGGACAACAATCGGTCTGTGCAGCTCCTTATGGACCAATCTTCAGGTATTATTTTATATACACGTACCAAAATTACATTAGCCCTCTCTTATAATTAGCAGTTACGTCCTAAATAATGTTAATTAATTCATAGGCTGATCACATTGATTGCCTTGCAGGTTCAGGCTTTGCTTCGAAGAGCACATACTTGTTCGGATATTTCAGTACACGAATCAAATTGGTGCAAGGCGATTCATCCGGGACAGTGACCGCCTTCTATGTGAGTAGAGTTATTTTGATCATTATGCTTCTGCTATTGCTTATGATTGATCATCTGTATCAGCTATATTCTATAATAGTATAATGCAACAATATTTCCTTTGGTGTTACTAATTTATTTGGATATTTCAGCTTTCGACACAACAAAGCTCTAATCACGACGAGGTGGACTTTGAGTTTCTGGGAAACAAACCCGGAAAACCTTATTACCTCCAAACAAATGTTTTCGTCAATGACGTTGGCAGCCGGGAAAGCCGAATCAGGCTTTGGTTTGATCCCACTGCAGACTTCCACACCTATTCTCTTCTTTGGAACCGCCACCACATCCTGTACGTTCCATCATTCTGGCCGCCTGTAGTTGTGTTACTATTTTTTGACCTATAATGTCACTTTATTATTCGTCGTGTAATCTTGTTCTTTTGTCACGCAGGTTCATGGTCGATGGAGTTTTTGTGAGAGTCTTTAAAAATTCTGAGAACTTGGGAATTCCTTATCCGTCATCGAAACCTATGCAAGTTCTTGCGAGTCTTTGGAATGGTGAAAACTGGGCCACAGATGGAGGAAGGACAAAGATAAACTGGAAGCAGGCCCCTTTCATAGCCACCTTCCAAAGCTTCGGTATTGAAGGTCACAAGTGCCAGGGGAATTCGCAGTCCCCTTCTTTCTGTCGATTCTCTTCATCTTCAGAGTGGTGGGAGGATTCGGGGAGCAGAGGATTGAGCGCAGAGCAAATGAAGCAGCTGAAATGGGTGAGGAGAAATTATATGAGTTATGACTATTGCACGGATAAAACCAGATATCCTAAGCCTCCGCCTGAATGTGCACTGAATACAATCTGAAAAGCACAAGATTAGTAATATGCTCAACCACAACTCTAAGAATGGTCGCCAGATAGAAATTGATTGGGCGAATTCATATCTTGTACAGGTTGCTCGTTCTTAATACAATGATTTAAATTATTTATCAACATTCTTGTCGGATTCTGGTGGATATGCAGCACTTTTTGGGGGAACACAGAGCAAACTTTACCATAAACAAGTGAAAATGAACATGTGAATCAATACATGCATGTAAAGTGTGTACTTATGTAGTTACATTGAAAAGGATAATCCTGAAAATCTTGTCGTTTCAAAGGGTTAAAATAGCTAATTACTAGAGTTATTTTTAGAAAGTGGGTTAAGTTGAGTTAAATTATATTTTAATTAGAAAGTGAGTTAAGTTGAGTTAAATTACATTTTGGGTAAAGTAAAATAATATACCATTATTTGTCAAATTATTTTAAATAAATGGTTAGTCCTAAAAAAAAATTAAACCTCATTGGGTATTTGTGTTATTTTGTGTCTTACATTACTTTGCATTTCGAATACAAATGTGCTATAATTATTTTTATTTTAGCAACTGATATTATTATATTTATGATTTATTTATATTATTTTATACTTGCAGTCTTCTGCCTTTGCAAAATAAATATGTTATAATTACTTTTATTTTAAATTAATTAGAACGACTGAAATTTTTCATTCATGAAAATTGAGAAAGTAATCTTTTCATTATCAAAACGCACTCTTTTGCGTGTATGTTAAGTGTATTCTTATGAAGTTACGTTGAAAAATAAAATTCACCGATTTTAGATGTTCTATAATTAATTTTATTTTAAAATTAATTACAGGATTGAGATAGTTCGAAAATGAAAATTAAGGTATCTAGAAATTATTTTCTAGAACAAATGTCATATAGATGATTTTTTAGTTTCATAAAGGTTAATATAATATTTACATATTATAAAATAATATAAGTTAAAATTAATGAGGAAATATGCCAGCAAAAATATAACTATGCAAGTTATCTTTCAAATAAAAAATTTAGCACATGTTAAAGTATTAGATATATTAAATTAAATATTAATTAGATGTATGTATGCAAACTCTTGGTATTTTATATCATATATGAAATAATATTATTATTATTATGAATTATATAATATTAGTTATAATTAAAAGAAATGATTTAATATTTAGAAATCTGTTTATTTTGGAAGAGGGTTTTCAGAATTTTAATTTAATTATCAATAATTATTAGTTAGATGATAGGAATTTAACTTCCATTTAATATTTTAAAATTTTTGGAGTAATATTGACAAATCAAAAATTAGATTTATAAACAATGTAGTTATGCTCTTTTTTATCTTTTAATTAAATTAATTAATTAAAGAAATCATATAAACAAGTATCATATGAAATAGGTTATTGACATGTGATAACATTGTAATATTGTCTATTCACAAATTAAAAATCATCATTATAAAGTTGGGTTGAATCTTCATGTTTAAGATTTTTTTTTTCAAGTGTATATATGTTGAATTTATATACATTTTTTTCGATTAATATAATAATAATAAAATTATATTGCATCATGTTTTGGTGTCTATTATGAACCATCATAGATCCATCTTAACCCCAGAACTATCAAGTCTCCAGAGGGATCAAATATCTCGACATGCAAACCTTTTTTGAGTGCAAAACTTGAGGAAATGTTTGCACCTAGAGAGCTTTGATCCTCTCGGGGCTTGATAAATCTTGGGTTAAGATGGATCGAGGTTGGTTTCAGTAGTACCCAATCATACTAAATATGTAGAACATATAATTATTTTCATCATTTTAAATATGTTAAATATTATAAGATTATTTTAGTCAACTTAATTTT
>APFE031536292.1:0-30032 GCA_000404065.3 Pinus taeda | reverse complement strand
CCTTGCAATCTATATCTATACCTCCCTCCATCTCAACCCCATAAACACATCTCTCTTTCTCTCTCTCTATCTCTCTCTCGCTCCCTCTCCTTCTTCCTCTCCCTCTCTATCTCTTCCCGTTCTATCTCTCTCCCACTTTGCCCTCTCCATCTATATCTCTATATCCCATATATATCTTATCCTCCCTCCCTCTCTTTGCCTCTCTGTTCTGCCCTCTCCCGCTCCCCTCCATCTATATCTATATCTCCCCTTCTCTCTCCTTCTCACCCCTAAAACATACACACTGTCTCTCCTATCTATCTCCCCTCCCTCCCTCTCCCTCTCTCTCTCTCTCTCTCTCTCTCTCTCTCTCTCTCTTTCTTCCCCGCCCCCCTCTCCCTCTCCATCTTCTCTCTTTCTCTCCTCTCTCCCTCACTATCTCTCCATATCTCCCTTGCAACTCCCTCTCCCTCTCCACCTTTCTCTTTCTATGTCTTTCTTCCCCTTCCAACTACATCTCTCTCTCCCTCTTTCTCTCTCCTATCTCTCGAGTCCTCTCTCTTTTTCCTTCCTCTCTCTCCCTTTATATTCTACCTCCTTCTATCTCTCCCCCATCACACACTCTCTCTCTATGTCCACCCTCCAATTGTGTCACTATCTCCCTCCCTCTCTCCTTCTCGCTCTCCCTTTCTACCCCCCCCCATATATTTGTCTCCTTGTCTCTCCCTTCCCCTTATTTCCGTATATTTATCCTCTCCTTTTCTCTCTCTTCCCTCATCTCCTCTCTCCCTCATTCCATATTCATCTCTCCCTTGTCACTCCCTCTACCTCTCCACCTCTATCTCTCAATGTCTCTGTTCTTCCCTCGTTCTCTTTCCCCTTTCAAATCCATCTCTCTCCCTCGCTCTCTCCTTCTCTCTCCCCCTTCTCTCGCTCTCTCTTCCTTCCTCTCTCTCACTGTCTCTCCCACCTCTATGTCTCTCTCCCAAACTCTATTCCCCCTCCATCTCACGCTCTTTCTTAAATATGATCCCATACTATTGTATTTAAGAAAGTATCTAAAAAAAACATAACTGGTTATAAAATATTAACCTATATTTTGGATCACTTATGTCAAAGAAAATACAATAATAAAAAACTTAAAAGAATCATGCACTATCTTTTCTATTCCATTGTTAGTCACTTTGCTTTCTCTCTTGGCTTGGATCCCTGGTTACGAATGCAACTATCCAGGTTCTTTATACTATTATTTATATTATATAATTTTACATACCATATATATAAAAGTAATTATATATTATTAATGTTTTTTCTCTTAGATTTAATTAAAAAATGTTATAAAATTAAATTAAAATAAAGTATTTGTACAATATTTTGATTTTGAAATGAGTTATGCTTTTTGGGCATTTGGTATTGATAATCCATAGTATTGGCCCATGGTATTGTAAAAAAATAACTAAAAGCCTAGATCCATATCATGATAATCAAAAGCCTAGACGCCTCATGCTATTAATAAAACATGGTATTAGCCCATGGTATTAGGATTTTCTTCCCTCCTCTCCCTCCCTCCCTTTATCTTTCTCTTCTAGGTATTGGCCCATGGTATTGTGAAAAAACATACTTAGAAATTAATAATATCCATGGTAAACATTCATGATTAAGAATGTTGTCATATTGTAAATTTTAAGTTTTTATCCGCTTATTAATTAAATTTATAAATGGTTATGGAATGATTATTTTAATTTATATGGTAAAATGGATGTTAATTTATAAGTACTATTTATATGTTATATATTTTAATGTGATATGTATATTATATTTTCTTTTATCTAGAAAATTGTTGTAATTTTATTAATCAAAACAAAATTACAATATAAAAAGAATTGAATTTGAAAAATATCTAACATCTCTCATCTCACATGTCACATCTCTTGCCTACACATGCAATGTCTAAAACATCTATGTTAATTATTACAAATATGTTGATTACAATTGAGTCAACGTTAGAAATATTTACTTACATTACATTTACACATGTGCCCTTAATTTCTATCAACATTTATTATTCATTTGCACTACTTTATAGTTTTATGTAAAAAAATAAAAAAAATCAAATTTTTAAGTGAAAATATAACCAACAAGGGTAATAGCTACAATGGAGCATAGTCCCTTCCTCTACCCCTAATTAATTGATTAGAGGTCGTACAAAGTGAGAGAAAACTCCACACAACAAAAGCTCTCTGCACAAAGCTCTTTGTACAATCAAAGTTCTCCACACTATGAGAGCTTCCCACACAAATATCACCCCATAGTGAAAGCTCCCTACTTTCCATACAATGAAAGAAAATAAGTATTCAAGTAACTTCAAAATTAAGAGATTTGATTTTTCAATGTGGTCATTCAAGCATTTGTGCCAAGTTATTTAATGCAACTTGTTCGACTCATTACATTTTGTGGAGAAAGGAACATAAACCTCTACACTTCCACACCTTCACAGTTAAATGAGGAGTGATCACTCAACGTATTTCAAACATTAATCAGAAATAGCCATACATTGCATTCATGTAACTATTTTGGGTATAATTTTTATAGTGGAAATATGAATATCAAGACTAGGAGACTAGGAGGATTAAGATGACACAAGTGTTTCGATAGAATTTTCAAAAGAGTTTTATGTTTTCAAAATATAGTGACTCTAATTTTTAGGGTCGATTTAAAGTTATTTTATTTGAATGTTCTATTTTGTGATTCATTTATCAAATATCTGTAAAATATTGTGATAAATATTGATTTTTGTGCAAAGTGCAGAGGAAGTTCATTGTGTGGAGGGTTTGGGCACAACCCAACTTGGCCTAGATTTTGGCAAAGCCTCTGCATTTTAAGGAGCGGAGTGTGCAATGGAGCGTGTAGCAAAGCACACAGTAGAGAAACAGAATGCAAAGTGGACCACGTAGTGGAGCAATTGGAATATACCACATGGTATAAGGGCTTCGAGATGGGTCGAAGCATCTCCTTTTTGTAAAAGAACATGGTGTTGTAAAGGATAATGGGATTTTGGGCCATAGTTGATTGTTTAAGAGGATCCATGGTATTTGAACCATGGTATTGCAATGATGTAACCCTTCTATGTAATAGTATATATAGGGTAAAATAATAAGAATAAAATCATCTTTTATGGTCCACATCAATGTTATGGTTAAATTTTTGTGATTTGTAGTTTTGTAGAGAAGGAGAGGCTCTATAGCTAAGTGCGCAGAGGCTTGAGTTGGCAGTTGAGTGCGCAGATATCTTGGAACTTAGTGCACAAGCCAAGAATTGTTTATTGTACAAGATTTATTATGTTAAGAAACAATTCTTGTGAACATAGCCCCACATTGGGGTGAACCATAGTAATTTGGTGTCTTCATGTGTATATTTCCTTATTATCTGTTTTAAAGTTGCAGTTATTATAGTTGCATTTCATTTCAGCACAATGATGGTTTATGGTTTGATATGATATGGGTAAGTGATTAACGTAATGTGGTGAAGTGATTTATGAATGTTAAGAATAAAATAACATAATAATACCACATCTCCACATCCTCCAAGGCTGCAAAAACTTCGTTCTGAATCCTCCCATAGTCACTTCGGGTGAGACTGTGATCTTCATGCAGGTCATTGTCGAAAGGACCAATGGTTTAGGGTTTTGTTGGTGTGCAGTATAGATCAAACTTTGGTCAACCCAAAATAAGCCAACAAATGGTTCTATTTCTCGGACCAGGATCTATTTACAGGATATGTGGATGTTGCAGCCATTGAAGAAATAAATTCAAGATTAGATAGAACTAAAAGAGTGAGAACTTGCAGATCAAGAAAACAAAAACCCTTATTTGACAATCGAAGCTTGGTTACAAAAGTATATTTTTACAGACCAATAAAAAATTTTCTTCGCTTCACTTCCTTCCGAGTTGTATGAGTGGATATTTAAGGTTGACAGAAAGAAAGGACAGTTTTAAAGGTGAAGAACCTATGGTGTGGACTCCTAAACTAATACAATGACTCAAGAGAACTGAAAATAGGATTTTAAGGGTTGTTGATTTTTAGATTGATAGTTTACTTATGTTTGGAAGATAAGAGAATAAATTTAAGGAAGAGATCAAAACACTGCGAAGTGGAAAGATATATAGAGTAGATACGAGAAACAGATATCATGGACAAGACCTAAGGACTTTCATAGAGACTAATTATAGTCCTCTTTTGAGTGAATCGAAAAGTGAAGAAAGCCTCCCTCATAACCCTCAAGTAACTCCGCAGTGTTCACCCGTCCATTCTAAGAGTTTGTCGAAGAAAAAATCTAGTAATAGCTAGGGTGTTTCTCACTCTCCCACTCCCTCTACCCCTCCTACTCCCCATATCCCTCCCCTTACTTCTCCCCCTTCCCCTCCGAGAAGAACTATGACTGACGATATTAAGCTACATGTTTTCAAAGGAAGTGGATTAGAGGATCTAAAACAATTTTGGTTTTTATGTCAAGTTGTATGGACTGCAAAGTAGTTCAACGATGAGAATATCAAGAAGGCACAACTCCTTATGACATTCCGAGATAGAGCATTGACATGCTATATGAAGTATTCAAATAATTAGATCAGAACATTTGTAGATATTAAAATAGAATTGATAAAAGAATTTAAGAAACCAAAGTTTGAGTCGCAGTGCATCACTGTGTTGAAAGAGATTAAACAGAAACCTACTAAGTCTGTTTGAGAGTTTGATCAAATATTTAAGGTGTTATTGGATAAAAGAAGCTTCGACATAGCTTCATAACAACATCAAGAATGGTTTATAGCTTCCCTACTACTGCATACTAGATTGTTGTTAATGCAACAAGAGGTAGGAACCCAATCTGAGCTCTAGAAATTGTGAGGAAATTGGAAGCTTAGCCTATAGGAGATACTGATGCAGGCATGCAACATATTTAGAGTCAAGTGGAAAATCTAACCCTGTAGTTACAAGACATAAAGAAAATCAAAGAAGTTAGAGAAGAAGTATGGTGTATGAAGTGTAGATCAAATGGTCATTCTAAATAACAGTGCCCTTTCTTCAAGAATTATATGGCTAGTGGGGCACCAGACCCCTTGAATGCAGGATCCAGCCTGTGGTGTGAAATATGTAAGACTAGTGGTGAACATCCTTCAGAATACTGTTACTTTCTACATAAATATGTACAAACTTTGAGGAATCTATATTGCAAATTTTGTAAATCAGTAGACATGATGAGAATAATTGTCAAGCTTATGAGCTAATGATGGAGTGTGGTGCTGACACTTATAGAATGAAAGCTGAAGAGAATGGACACGATTACAATGGAAAAAGTTGTATTCAAGGAGGTTACCAAGAAAGAGGTAGAGCTGGTGGAGTTGGTTGAGGACGTGGACATATCATTTGCTATAAATGTGGCTAGCCAGGTCATTTTGTGAGTGACTTATAGAATCCCACAATGAGATGTAGGTATTATAATTCCTTTGACCATGTAATTAAAGAATGTCCTATACTTATGGAAAATATGCAATAGAAAAGGAATCAACAACTGACATAGAATATTCAAATATTGATTGTTGAACAGCGGATCGATAAACCTTGAATTAATATTGTCACTAGAAGTGGATCTGCAACTAGTAGTGATAAAGAGGATGGAAAGAAAGGATCTGAAAGTGCATGGGTCAGAAATATTGTTGAGAAATCTCTTGTTTTTTATATTCAGAAAGAAAAAGAAGTATTTATGGATGCTAGAGCTTCAACATCTAGTGCATAGCCAAAGCCCGATCAAAAAAGTAATTGTGACATGTCAGCGTCGACACAAGCCCAAGCTCTGACACATGATCGAGCTCCGACACAAGACTTGGATTCAGCAAATCAGGTAGGTATTTTAAATTCTTTTCTGTAGACTTGTATGAAATTATTAAGAGATCAAAAGGCTATAAAAGGGCTTTAGGAGTTGATAGATTCATGTGCATCGAAATAAACATCACGAAGTGAGATGCGTGCACTTAATAATTTTCATCGACATAAGAGAACCAAAAAAGATATGAGGCTTAGCGTACAGATAGGAGTATACATGATGAATCAAGTTATTATGGATCTCGGATATGATACTAATGTCTTGACAAAGTAGACTTGGGAAATAATGGGTAATTCAAAGCTACAATGGTAAGTTATTTAGTTAAGGATGGAAAATCAGAAAAATATCTTTCCTCTAGGAAGACCAACAAGTGTTAGAATGGATATTGACGGAGTTCACACTATTGTTGATTTTGAAGTAATAGGGATCACCAATGACAATAACCCTTATCCTGCATTTATTGGAATTGACTAGGCATTTGACAATATGGCTATAATTAATCTGAAGAAAATATAAATGATATTTGAAGGAAACAATATGAGAGTAATTGTTCCCTTGGATCCACCAGAAGGAGTAACATACACAAAACTATTCAATGAAGAACACTGCACAACTGGCATAGACAATATCTACCAAATGAAAATGAAGGAACATGATTTTGTTAACCCTACTACAAAAGGAAAGTTGAGTTGGGAGTGTGATAGTTATTGTACCTCAAACTTAGAAGAAGATTTGGAGAACTCACAGAATAGGTTGCATGAAGTATCCAAAAGGTGTTGTGTAATAATTATTAGATCGGTTCTTTGTATGATGTTTGATGTATGTAACTTGTCGTCTTATGACCACTTAGGTGATGTAAATACTTTTCTTAATGACTATGAAGAAAACGTTCTAGAAAATCAAAGGTTGCCAACCTTGGATATAGCCCTGAAAGCTACCCCTGCTAGATGATGGAATGCACACAAAAGGAATATAGGAGGCTCACAAGAATGTCAAAGATTGATGGATAAGGTTTGGAAAGATATATACAGAAATAGAGATAAGATCCTAGGAAGCATATCAAACTATGCACTACAACATGGAAGGACATTCTGAAACAAGAATTGGTACATGGATTCATTCATACATTAGAGACAATCCCTATGAACTGGTACCTAGAAATAGAGCTTCAACATGGTATCGTGAACTGGGCATACATGGTTGATGGCTTCATATTAACATTCAGCTTTGAGGATGATTTTCCATACATAGATTTGGCCCTTCAGACAGTTAAGAAGAGGATCATTAAGAATGAAAACTTGTTGACATGGAAACAACCTGATTAGGCCGTGCAGATAGAAAATGCACTGGAATTCTATAACCTTACAACAGATGTATAAGAAGATCCTCGCAACATTGACATAACAAAATTATAAGGATATCGCAAAGTAACTGGACCTAAGCCAGAGATACCAAATATAATGAAGCCATTGAAGACCAATAAGGTGAACATAGGATCAGAGAAGGAACCCAAGTTGGCAACAATATGAGATAACCATAATGAGGAGACAATCAGTAAAGTTACAGGGTTACTTCATGAATATAAAGAATTGTTCCCCACTAAGTCTTCAGAGATGAAGGGGATAATAAGAGATCTAGGAGTCATGAATATTCCCCTTAAGCCGAATGTGAAGCCAATCAAACAAAGATATTACAGGTTGAATCCAAAGCATAAGGAGAAAGTGAAAGTAGAGCTTAATAAGATGATAATAGAAGGAATTATCGAACTAGTAGAAGAATCAAAATGGGTGAATCCTATGGTGGTGCAAGAGAAGAAGACTCAAGGGGGTATTAAGATTTGTGTTGATCTGAGAATTTTGAATGATGCATGTTTACTCCAATCACATGAATAAATCGTTTAATATGTTTAATGAAATTCAGTTATCATGTGTACTCTGATCACATTCAACTAATGCGAAATGCTAATGATCCAGCATAAGTGTATGACAAGTGTATGACACTTGTGTAGTGACTGAAGTGAGATTTGTGCCTATTCTTTATTTTAAATAAATTACATTAATATTATTTATGTTCAGTCATAAATAAATAGATTGTTATTTTTTATACCTTAGTTAAAATGGTAAGCCAAATCTTAATTTTCATTATTCTTAGGATAAGTGTATTATGTGGTTATGTATTAAGTTAAAACATGTGCAAGTGATATAAATATGGATAACTAAGCATGATTGATTAGTTAATATTTATTATGTGAAAATTATTGCTAATAAAGTTATGTATGTGATAAGTTATTTTAGCTACTATTTGGAGGCCATGAATTAAAGTGTGGTTTTCATATTAATTTCTCATAAGAATAGTTAATATTATTTAATACTCATATAATGGTCATTGTTCTTCATGGTCTTTGGGCAACGTTTGTGATTTGCAAAATTGTTTTGTGAACCCATTCTACCTTAGGGGATATCACATGATAAAGTTTATTATAATTTTCGTCTTCCACATGGCATTATCCAAATTTAAGACAAAAGGCCACTTTCTCTAGAGTTCAGGGAATGTATTAAAGTGCAAGCAAACAGTCTACTTTCTATTTCTTGTATACGTGAAGATATAATTCTTAAGGAATGATTTGCATTTTCCACATGACATTATCATAATTTAAGAAAAAATGCCACTTTCTCTAGAGTTCAAAGAATGTATTAAAGTTCAAGAAAACAATCTACTTTTTTCTATAGAGTTCAAGAAATGTATTAAAGTTCAAGAAAACGATCTACTTTTTAGTTCTAGAATATGTGAAGATATAATTATTAAGGAATTCTAGTCATACCCACGGCATCAACCCTTACTAAATTTCACCACGTCACAAAAAGAAAATCATATTTTTAAATAATATTTAATTTAATTGAAAAATAATTATTATATCACACAATTGCAATCTTATAAATAATGAATTTTTATTAATTTAAAATTAACTTCCGTTTTAAATGATGAATGACCTTTTTTATAATTTTATTATTATAATAATTTAATTCAGTATATTAATATGTATCTAAACAAATAATCTTTTAATATTATTAATTTAATTATATATAATATTATAATTCTTATTCTAATGCCACTAGCTCAAATCCTTGACACTAATGTGTAATAGAATGACCACACCTACTTGTATCATCTACAAATTTGTTAATATGGTCAAAAGAATATTAACTATGAAACAACAAATTTAAAAAATATTATTAACAGGTTAATGCAATCAAACTTGAAGTTTTAGAACATAAAATTGAAAACTAAGGCTTATACTTTGCCTATTATTATAATTATATATCTCTCAATTATCCCTAAATTTAGTATTTGACTCTCTAATTTAAAGTTCAATAATTAAATTGAGCTGCAAAAAAACTAACTAAATAACTTTATACAATATAATTTGTTTTAATCTTTTAACTCGTAATTTCAACCTATTGTGTTTTCATTACCTATTTTAAAATAATTATTTATTAAATTGAAATTAAAAATAAAAAATTATTTGATTAATTTTGAATTTGGAGTATAATTGAAAATATTTTGATGGGTTAGTAGTTAGTCATATTAATAACACAAAACTAAAAGGCGTGAGCGAAACCCTATTATCTTATCAATCACCAATAAATGCTATGGTTTTCTTTAAATCAAAATGATAAATTTATTTACATTTATAAATTAACTGATAATAACTGGGTTATAAGTAAACTATAATAAATTTTCGTAATATTTGAAACACATTTAATTAATTCGAACGAACAACCTATTAAATTAACTTTAAAATAATTATTTATTAACTTGAAATTAAAAATAAAAAATTATTTAATTAATTTTGAGTTTGGAGTATAATTGAAAATATTTTGATGGGTTAGTAGTTAGTCATATTAATAACACAAAACTAAAAGGCATGAGCGAAACCCTATTATCTTATCAATCACCAATAAATCCTATGGTTTTCTTTAAATCAAAATGACAAATTTATTTACATTTATAAATAAACTGATAATAACTAGGTTATATGTAAACTATAATAAAATTTCGTAACATTTGAAACACATTTAATTAATTCGAACGAACAACCTATTAAATTAACTTTAAAAGGTGTTTTCTTTAAATCAAAATGACAAATTTATTTACATTTATAAATAAACTGATAATAACTAGGTTATAGGTAAACTATAATAAATTTTCGTAATATTTGAAACACATTTAATTAATTCGAACGAACAACCTATTAAATTAATTTTAAAAGGTTTAGTCAATTCACGCCAATGATTTATTTAATTGACACTACAGAACGTTTAGTTAATTCATTCCAACCATTTACTGAATAGGCGTTTACATGGAGGAGGCCAAATTATCAAAAATCAGATTACTCAACTAAAAAACTGAATTTAGTCCCATAAAATTAATATTTTTAGTTTTATTTTAGAAATTTAGTGAAAATGGCTTTGCGAAATCGTCCAAATAAGTCATGGACGATTTCAGTCAATTTTGTGAAAAAGTTGATTAATTTTTTTGCAGCAATTTTGGGAAAATGGCTTTGCCAAAACGGTCTAAGTAAATAATCTGTCCTTACAGAATTTTTGCCACTTTTGCCATATTACCATAATGACAAAAAAGGGAAAATGGACAATTCGACGGCCCAGTTCCATAAACTTCCTCTGAAACCAATCATCATCTGTTCTTCAATTGCCCTTTCTCCTCGCTCATATGGTATGATCTCTCCATCTCCTTTGGTTTTCCTCATCTTACTTTTTTCTCTGTTCAGGAAGCAATCAGGTGGTGGAGCGGTCAGTCAGATTCGCGGCGTTCCCTCTTCACACACTCTTGCTGGCTTATCTGGAAGTGGAGGAACTCTTCCATCTTCCAGGTGCCAAAAGGCCGCTGTCCGCTCTCCTCAGCATTGTCAAAGCCTCACTGGAGCCATCTGTTCCTTGAAATCTCTGACTGCCTGCTCCTCGTTTTTGGAAAAGACATCTGTTTTTCTTCCTGTTTTCATCGCTTATTTCTCTTGTTTCGATCCAGCAGAATAGTGAAATCTTTTTCTGCCTGTTATCGGTCCGTCTGGTGCTAAGAAAGGATCGTTGTTTTTTTTTTTTTTAAATGTCACATGTTTTCTGTTATTATTCAGCTGTATGTGGTCGTTTTTCTGGACTCTCATGCTGGAAGCGCAAGCATGGTTTAAAGCTTATTTTTTTCTGCCTCATGCCACAATGAAGGAACATATGAATCTTTGTTGTCTCGGGTCCTATATCAGGCCTTCTTTTTCTGCCTGTGCAATGCTAGATTAGCTTGTTTTTTCCATACCCCATGGTCTCAGTGTAGTTTCCGTTGTATGGTCGTCCAATTCCAGTCTCTGCCTGTAAGCAAGTTTCGCAGGCGCCATATTTTTGTTTCATTATCTCTGTTTTGTATAACTGATGTTGCTGCTGTCTCGGGGTTATTACAGGGCTCCAGCACCCTATATTGGGCATGGCCTTCATTGATGAAGTCTTTTATGTATTATCGCTTCATTCTGAAGCTGAAACTTTATTTCCAGAATACACAATTTAAGATTTTCTTCTGAAAAAGTTCCATAAACTTCCTCACAAAATTTAGCAAAGATTGCATTGTTGTTGAAATATACGTTGCCCGAAGTCGACAGTTGAACAGCGTCCATTAAATTGCAACCAGAAAACTACTTCACAAAACCACAAAACCACCAGTTACATATCGCATTGTCTTTCACATAAGGTGGTATTTGTCAGAGGGTCTCTGAACACGCCGACTAAATGACACGCGTTGTGTGTACGAACCAAACACTGCCTATCCCCGAACATTAAACATCGTTCGTTTAGGTTGTGTGGCTGTAGGACCCGAATTACGTGTGTGGCTGTAGGACCCGAATTACGTCCGATCAAGTCAACTGGCCAAGATCATTTTGAACCTGCCAAAACATCAAGTCAACGAACCAAGATCATTTTCGACATGCGAGAACATTAGTTTTTGTTTTTATGGCTCATTTCATTTAATGTATTTAATACTTTATCATAGTATTAGGTAAAATTTTAGAAGTTTTCATACGGCATGTAATTTTTTTGTTAACCCATATATAATGTGTGAGCGTTGACCTTTTAAAAATTATTATTGCACATGGGTAGTTGCGAAATTAAAGTGAGAATTAATTTTCAAATGAAGACATTTTGAAATTCGCAGTAGCGTGAATTTTTTTTGTAATGGTTTGTGAGCTGGAGATTTTATGAAATCTTTGAGTATTACAACAACATATAAAAAAAATGTTTTTACATCAGTAAATCAATGTAAGAATTTTTATTCTACAGCAGTAAATGTAAAAGCTCTTTTACAGCAGTAAATGTGAATGAAGATTTTACACAGCAGTGTAAAAATCATTTGTAAAAGAGGCAGGGTAATTTTGTTTTTGGTGAAAGTTTTTGGTGAATCTCTCTGAGAAAGAGGAAGAAATATGTATCAGGGTTTTTTTTAATGAATATAAAGGTTTTATTGGTGTGAAAAATCTATGTTCTCAAAAATTTTATTTGCTTCCCTGTGCAAAAGATCCTGAAGAGAAAAACAGAGCATTGCTTTGTATTCAGTTAATTTTTGTTTTTGGGATTTTACTAGAAAAATCCACAACAGTGGTATCACAGTAGATTTAGGCTCTTTGAAGGTGTCAAAGAAGCTGAAGGGAGGAGTTTTTGTTGCAGCAATAACTCTTCTCCAGCAAAGTGAAGTCTCAAATAAAAAGATCTAGGTATTCCTCAAAGTTTTTTTTGTGTTGCTGCTGAAGAAAAAAACAGTTATTTTAATACACAGTCAAGCATTTTTTAGCATAGTTAAAGAGTGCTAGAATGGCCAGCACCAACACCAACATGGGTATACACCAACATGGGTATGTTTAATCCTCAATTCCCACACTTCAATGGGAAAAACTATGACTATTGGGCAATAACCATGAGAGCCTTGTTTGCCTGTCAAGATTTATGAGAATTAGTTCAAGATGGTTTTGAAGAACCAGCAAATGAAAATGAATTTAATAGATTAACTCAGGGAGAGAAAGATATATTAAAGAGCAATAGGAAAAAGGATTCAAAATCCCTTCTATTTTTGTATCAAGCAGTGGACCAGAGTGTGTTTCCAAGGATAGCAACAGTTAAGACATCCAAAGAAGCATGACAAACTCTCAAGAAAACCTATCAAGGCATGGAGAAAGTGAAGACAGCAAAACTACAGTTGCTGAGGAGAGATTTTGAGAATCTGAACATGAAAGAGTCAGACAATATTGACTCATTTTTCAAACATATGATTGGATTGGTCACACAAATGAGGATTCATGGAGAAGTTCTTGAAGAAAGGAGGATTGTGGAGAAACTTTTGAGGATCCTACCCTCAAAGTTTGATGTGATTGACACCACCATAGAAGAGACAAAGGATCTCTCAAACTTCTTAGTTGATGAACTCCATGCATCATTGATAACACATGAGCAGAGGTTGAGTAGAAATGAAAACTAATCTCTAGAGCAAGCCTTCAAGACCCAGAGGTCTTTTGGAAGAGGAAGAGGTCAAGGTAGAGGAAAAAAAAGAGGAAGAGGCAGAAACTAGAACAGAGGTGGAAGGAACAGTCCAGCAAATGCTCAAGGAAGAGACAACAATCTGAATCAGAACCAAGGCCAAGGCAGCAGCCAACAAAGAGGACAACATCATGCTCAAGGACAAAGGTATGAAAAATCCAATGTCCAATGCTATTACTGCAAAAAATATGGGCACTATGCAAGTGAATGTAGGAAGAAGCAGCATGATATGAGTAATAGACCAAATGCCAATGTCACTAGAGAAACATCAGTCAAGATAATGTGTTGTTAGCTTGTAACATGGCTTAAACAAACAGTAAAGACTTATGGTTTATAGACTCAGGTTGTAGCAACCATATGACAGGAAACATAGCCCTGTTTTCTGCTTTAGATCAAAACGTGAAATCAGAAGTTACACTTGGGACTGATAACAAAATTTCTGTTATGGGAAAAGTAGAAGTCAAAATATTTACAAAGAAGGGTGAAAAGAAAACCATAGCAGATGTCTACTATGTCTCTGGAATGAGGTGTAACCTCTTGAGTATTGGACAGCTTGTTCATAAGGGGTACAATGTTTTATTTAAGAATGATGTATGCACCATCATGGATATAGCACCCAGCAAAAGATGTACTGCTGAAGTGAAGATGACAAGGAACAAGATGTTCCCTCTCAGAATAAGGGCAGATTTGAAAAACAAAGAAGTAATTGCAGCAGTTACCCAAGAGGCTTTCTAAAGCGTGCCAAAGGATGAAAATTGGTTGTGGCACTTGAGATTTGGACATCTTAACTTTGGAGGTCTTAACTTGTTGAGTAGAAAAGGAATGGTAAGAGGATTACCATTGATAGAGAAACCGGACAACCTTTGTGAAGGTTGCATATTGGGGAAACAACCCAAATAAAGTTTTCCATCAGGGAAAAGCATAAGGGAAAAAGCACCTTTAGAGATTGTCCACTCAGATGTATGTGGACCGATGCAAACTCCATCACTAGCAGACAGCCAATATTTTCTAATTTTCATTGATGATTTTACTAGAAAAACTTGGGTATATTTCCTTAAAAACAAAAGTGAAGTGTTTGAAAAATTCCGAAATTTCAAAGCACTTGTGGAAAATCAAAGCGGACTGCATATCAAAGTTTTGAGACCTAACAGAGGAGGTGAGTATATCTCCAAGGAATTCCTATGGTTTTATAGAGAAAATGGAATTCATAAGAAATTCACAGCTAGGTACACCCAACAACAAAATGGAGTTGCTGAAAGGAAGAATAGGACTATCATGGATATGGCGAGGAGCATGTTGAAGGCAAAGCATTTGCCAAATGATTATTGCGCTGAAGCTGTAAATTGTGCAGCGTATATTTTGAATAGGTGTCCTAGAAAAGCAGTGATGAACAAAGTGTCGGAAGAAGCATGGAGTGGGAGAAAGCAAGGAGTCACCCACATGAAAGTTTTTGGATGTGTGGCTTATGCACACATTCCAGATCAGCTAAGGAGGAAGTTGGACAGCAAAGGGGAGAAATGTGTTTTCATTGGATACAGTGAGGAATCCAAAGCTCACTGGTTGTATATCTCATCTACCAAGAAGTTTTTTGTGAGCAGAGATGTTCAGTTTATTGAGGAGGAAGCTTGGGATGGAAGCATAGAGAAAACAGTGAATGTTAAAAACTGTTTGTCTCATGATACAACAGCACCAACACAAGGACAGCAAGGAACACCCTTGAGGAGAATTGAAAGTGCTTCTCCAAGCACACCACAAAGTGTAAATTCAAGTGCATCTTCAAGCATTTGCACACCGAATGAAAGAGGGAAGAAATTCAGAAATTTAAGTGACATTTATGATGAAGGTATGAATTCTTTGTTTGCTTTGTATTGTCATGTTGATGACCCTATTCATTTCGAAGAAGCAATTAAGGATAAGAAATGGATAGAAGCTATGGATGAGGAGATCAATGCCATAGAGAGAAACAAGACATGGGATTTGGTTGAGCTATCAAAAGGTAAAGAAGTCATTGGAGTCAAATGGGTCTATAAGACTAAGTGCAATGCTGAAGGCAAGATAGAAAGACACAAGGCAAGACTGGTTGTCAAGGGATACAAGCAGCAGTATGGGAGAGATTATGAGGAAACTTTCGCACCGGTTGCAAGAATGGAAACCGTGAGAGCAGTGCTATCCATAGCAGCGCAAAACAAGTGGGAAGTTTACCAAATGGATGTGAAGTTAGCATTCTTGAATGGAGTGTTAATGGAAGAGGTTTATATTGAGCAACCTCTAGGCTATGAGAAAAATGGCCAAAAGCACAAAGTGTGCAAATTGAAGAAAGCTCTTTATGGGCTGAAGCAAGCGTCAAGAGCATGGTACAATAGGATAGATTCCTATCTACTGGAAAATGGATTTGACAAATGTGAGGGAGGACCCACAGTCTACATCAAAGAAAAAGATGGTAAATTGCTAATTGTTGTGTTATATGTTGATGATGTGATTTTTACAAGTAATGATGACTACCTCATCGAAAATTTCAAAGCAGTCATGAAAGAAGAATTTGAAATGACTGACATGGGTTTGCTGAGATACTTCTTAGGAATAGAAGTAGATCAAAATAAAAATGGAATTCTTATCTCACAGGTAAAATATGTAAATGAAGTGTTGGACAGATTTAATATGAAAGAGTGCAAGGAAGTAATCACTCCCACAGTAATGGGATTAAAACTCAGCAAAGATAACAGTAGCAAGGATTTTGACTCTAGTTTGTACAAGAGCATAATTGGCAGCCTTACGTATTTAACTGCAACTAGACCTGACATAATGTTTGCTGTTAGTATGATTTCCAGATTCATGGAGAGGCCAAAGGAAGCACATTGGCAGGCAGCAAAAAGAATTTTGAGGTATGTTAAAGGTACTAAAAGGTTTGGCATCTTATATACTGTCTCAGAATGTTCAGATTTAGTTGGATACACTAATAGTGATTGGACTGGAAGTGTAGACGATTGGAAAGCACTTCCGGTTATGTTTTTCACATGGGTTCAGGAGCCATTTCATGGGCTTCTAAGAAACAGCCTATCGTGGCATTGTCTACAGCAGAGGCAGAATATGTGGCAGCTACAACAGCAGTATGTCAAGCAGTTTGGATGAGAAGAATGTTGAAGAGCTTAGGCCAAGAGCAGGCAAAGACAACAGTGTTTTTTTGTGACGATGGTTCAACTATTGCATTATCAAAGAATTCAGTGTTTCATAAGAGAACGAAACACATTGACACAAGATTTCATTTCATCAAGGAATTGGTGAACAATGGAGAAATTGTCTTAGAACATTGCAGGACTCAGGAACAGGTAGCAGACATTCTGACAAAGCCACTGGACCAGAAAAACTTTGAATTTTTGAGGAAATGTTTGGGTATGATTGATAACCCAACAGTTGAAAGTAAAGGGGAGTGTTGAAATATACTTTCAACTGTGCGTTGCCGGAAGCCGACAGTTGAACAATGTCCATTAAAC
The DNA here is from genome assembly GCA_000404065.3 of Pinus taeda. Classification (NCBI taxonomy): domain Eukaryota; kingdom Viridiplantae; phylum Streptophyta; class Pinopsida; order Pinales; family Pinaceae; genus Pinus; species Pinus taeda. The sequence goes on along the minus strand of APFE031536292.1, from coordinate 13,095 downwards.
GACAACCGAAAAACTATTTCACAAAACCATCAGTTACATATCGCACCGCCTTTCGCACAAAGTGGTATCTGTCAGAGGGCCTCCGAACACGCCGACTAAATGACAGACGTCCTGTGTACGAATCAAATACTGCCCATCCCCCGGATATTAAACATCATTTGGGTTGTGTCGCTGTAGGACCCGAATTGTGTCCGATCAACTCAACGGACCAGGATCATTTTCAACCTGCCAGAACATTAGTTTTTGTTTTTATCACCCATTTCATTTAATGCATTTAATACTTTGTCATAGTCTTAGGCAAAATTTTTAAAGTTGTCATACGGCATGTAATTTTTTTTTGTTAACCCATATATGATGTGTGAGTGTTGACCTTTTAAAAATGATTATTGCATACTGGTGGAGAGGTAATTTTGGTTCGCGGCCGCGAATAGAAAACCAGGGAAGAAGAGGGCTCGCTGAAGTAGAGAGAAAAATTAATGCACAGCAGTGCGGAACCAGAGCAAGGTTGCGAAATCAAAGTGAGGATTAATTTTCAAATGAAGACATTTTGAAATAAGCAGCAGTCTGAGAATTTTTTTTGTAATGGTTTGTGTGCTCGAGATTTTATGAAATTTTTGAATATTACAACAGCATATAAAAAAAATGTTTTTACATCATTAAATTAATGTAAGAATTTTTATTCTACAACAGTAAATGTAAAAACTTTTTTACAGCACTAAATGTAAATAAAGATTTTACACAGTATTGTAAAAATCATTTGTAAAAGAGGCAAGATAATTTTGTTTTTTGTTAAAGTTCTTGGTGAATCGCTCTGAAAAAAGAAATATGTATCAAGCTTTTTATTAATGAATATAAAAATTTTATTGGTGTGAAAAATCTCTGTTCTAAAAAGTTTTATTTGCTTCCCTGTGCAAAATATCCTGAAGAAAAAAACAAAACATTGTTATGTATTCACTTAATTTTTGTTTTTGAGATAAAAATCCCCAACAGTGGCCACATTTGGGGTAATGACAGAAAATGAAAAACGGCCAAATTCGTAAGAGTTTCTACGCTATCGGAAAATCAGCTTAAGAATCAGCGCGTTTATTGAAAACTTCGTATGGAAGTTACGGAAAACTTCTCAGGGAAGCTAACACCACGACAGCGGCAATGGCAGGCGTCGTACTTTCTGAAATTATGAACGAGTTGGCACATGCGTAGAAATAGTTAGATTGTCATACCCACCCTCACGCAGCATTCAATGCTGTGTGGAAAGTGCGCCGGGTTTTTATTTCGCATATACTTTTGCCCCTAGCTTGAACTGGTGAAGGTTCCAACTTCCAAGTAGGAACAGCATATGACTCCTCGCTATTCCACCCGTGTAGTAAACAACGGCGTTTTCTGAACGTTGAGTAAACGTTCTTCCTTAGTCAAATAACGATTTGTTCTCCGAAGTGTGTTTTTGGAGGACCCGGGAAACATCCGGCGCGTCGCTCGGCATTGATGAATGCGATTGGAAGACGGGACCATTTAGTTAGCGTTTGAGGATAGGCAGAATACCGTGAACAATACCAGCAGGTTAGAGAGAACGATGACCGAACACAGCACACAATTAGCTGTATCGCCGCTATAATTGTGTAATTGTCTTACCCGCCCGTTAGATTCCCCTCTAGAACACGACAGGCTAGCATTTTTTTCCGTATAATTTTCCAGTCTTCCTTGAAACGGTTCCGGGAATTATTGAATATTCACAAGCTTTCGAACGTCAATTTCATAAGACGTCATCCTCAAAGAAAACTCACTTATTCACGGAATTTCCGAAACTATTCATGTTGGCATTCCTTGTCAGCGTTCAACTTCCCAACAAACTGAAGCTGACATTCCTTCCTATCCCTTTCACCCTCTATTCCACCTAGTTGTCCATTTCCTTATAAATTCCTTTCTAGAGACATTTGATCTCATCGATATTAACTTTAAGTTGATCACGAATCAGGATTACTTGCTATCAGAGCTTCTATGTCCAATATCACCAATCACAGCAAGCTAATGGCGTTCACAGGCAGTCGAGATGACAAAGCTTATCGCTATACCAGCCATCCCAAAAATCAGGGACTTCGTCAAAAGCACGGCTCTACGCATTATCTCTCGGCGTACCTGAGAATTCGAGTAGTTATATTAGTGGCCACTTTTCTAGTATCTTCTTCGTCTGCTGCAAGATCTTCCTCCCGGCCTCTGCTCAGGGACCAAAACCGCATAGCCGCAGATGATGATTTCGACGACAATTACTATATCTCATGGGGTAGCCAACTCGTAAAGTTTCTGGACAACAATCGGTCTGTGCAGCTCCTTATGGACCAATCTTCAGGTATTATTTTATATACACGTACCAAAATTACATTAGCCCTCTCTTATAATTAGCAGTTACGTCCTAAATAATGTTAATTAATTCATAGGCTGATCACATTGATTGCCTTGCAGGTTCAGGCTTTGCTTCGAAGAGCACATACTTGTTCGGATATTTCAGTACACGAATCAAATTGGTGCAAGGCGATTCATCCGGGACAGTGACCGCCTTCTATGTGAGTAGAGTTATTTTGATCATTATGCTTCTGCTATTGCTTATGATTGATCATCTGTATCAGCTATATTCTATAATGCAACAATATTTCCTTTGGTGTTACTAATTTATTTCAGCTTTCGACACAACAAAGCTCTAATCACGACGAGGTGGACTTCGAGTTTCTGGGAAACAAACCCGGAAAACCTTATTACCTCCAAACAAATGTTTTCGTCAATGACGTTGGCAGCCGGGAAAGCCGAATCAGGCTTTGGTTTGATCCCACTGCAGACTTCCACACCTATTCTCTTCTTTGGAACCGCCACCACATCCTGTACGTTCCATCGTTCTGGCCACCTGTAGTTGTGTTACTTTATTATTCGTCGTGTAATCTTGTTCCTTTGTCACGCAGGTTCATGGTCGATGGAGTTTTTGTGAGAGTCTTTAAAAATTCTGAGAACTTGGGAATTCCTTATCCGTCATCGAAACCTATGCAAGTTCTTGCGAGTCTTTGGAATGGTGAAAACTGGGCCACAGATGGAGGAAGGACAAAGATAAACTGGAAGCAGGCCCCTTTCATAGCCACCTTCCAAAGCTTCGGTATTGAAGGTCACAAGTGCCAGGGGAATTCGCAGTCCCCTTCTTTCTGTCGATTCTCTTCATCTTCAGAGTGGTGGGAGGATTCGGGGAGCAGAGGATTGAGCGCAGAGCAAATGAAGCAGCTGAAATGGGTGAGGAGAAATTATATGAGTTATGACTATTGCACGGATAAAACCAGATATCCTAAGCCTCCGCCTGAATGTGCACTGAATACAATCTGAAAAGCACAAGATTAGTAATATGCTCAACCACAACTCTAAGAATGGTCGCCAGATAGAAATTGATTGGGCGAATTCATATCTTGTACAGGTTGCTCGTTCTTAATACAATGATTTAAATTATTTATCAACATTCTTGTCGGATTCTGGTGGATATGCAGCACTTTTTGGGGGAACACAGAGCAAACTTTACCATAAACAAGTGAAAATGAACATGTGAATCAATACATGCATGTAAAGTGTGTACTTATGTAGTTACATTGAAAAGGATAATCCTGAAAATCTTGTCGTTTCAAAGGGTTAAAATAGCTAATTACTAGAGTTATTTTTAGAAAGTGGGTTAAGTTGAGTTAAATTATATTTTAATTAGAAAGTGAGTTAAGTTGAGTTAAATTACATTTTGGGTAAAGTAAAATAATATACCATTATTTGTCAAATTATTTTAAATAAATGGTTAGTCCTAAAAAAAAATTAAACCTCATTGGGTATTTGTGTTATTTTGTGTCTTACATTACTTTGCATTTCGAATACAAATGTGCTATAATTATTTTTATTTTAGCAACTGATATTATTATATTTATGATTTATTTATATTATTTTATACTTGCAGTCTTCTGCCTTTGCAAAATAAATATGTTATAATTACTTTTATTTTAAATTAATTAGAACGACTGAAATTTTTCATTCATGAAAATTGAGAAAGTAATCTTTTCATTATCAAAACGCACTCTTTTGCGTGTATGTTAAGTGTATTCTTATGAAGTTACGTTGAAAAATAAAATTCACCGATTTTAGATGTTCTATAATTAATTTTATTTTAAAATTAATTACAGGATTGAGATAGTTCGAAAATGAAAATTAAGGTATCTAGAAATTATTTTCTAGAACAAATGTCATATAGATGATTTTTTAGTTTCATAAAGGTTAATATAATATTACTATTTTATAAAATAATAATAAAGTTAAAAAAATAATGGGAAATAGCGAGAAAAATTATAATATAGCAGTTATCTTTAAATAAAAATTTAGCACATGTTAAAGTATTAGCATTATAAATTAAATTTAATTACAGGATTAATATTATGCAAACTATGATTTTATATATATATGAAATAATATATATTTATTATGAAGTTTATAATATAGTTTATAATTAAAAAAATGATTTAATTTTAGAAATCTGTTTATTTTGGAAGAGGGTTTTCAGAATTTTAATTTAATTATCAATAATTATTAGTTAGATGATAGGAATTTAACTTCCATTTAATATTTTAAAATTTTTGGAGTAATATTGACAAATCAAAAATTAGATTTATAAACAATGTAGTTATGCTCTTTTTTATCTTTTAATTAAATTAATTAATTAAAGAAATCATATAAACAAGTATCATATGAAATAGGTTATTGACATGTGATAACATTGTAATATTGTCTATTCACAAATTAAAAATCATCATTATAAAGTTGGGTTGAATCTTCATGTTTAAGATTTTTTTTTTCAAGTGTATATATGTTGAATTTATATACATTTTTTTCGATTAATATAATAATAATAAAATTATATTGCATCATGTTTTGGTGTCTATTATGAACCATCATAGATCCATCTTAACCCCAGAACTATCAAGTCTCCAGAGGGATCAAATATCTCGACATGCAAACCTTTTTTGAGTGCAAAACTTGAGGAAATGTTTGCACCTAGAGAGCTTTGATCCTCTCGGGGCTTGATAAATCTTGGGTTAAGATGGATCGAGGTTGGTTTCAGTAGTACCCAATCATACTAAATATGTAGAACATATAATTATTTTCATCATTTTAAATATGTTAAATATTATAAGATTATTTTAGTCAACTTAATTTTAAATTTTCTTACCTACCTCACTTTGTTGAGATTTCTTGAGATGAGAGAGATTGTTAGTAACTAATGATGAAAAATGATGAAATAAAATTTTTGAGTGCAAACTGACAATGTAACAATGTTGATTGATAGAAAATGTGAATAATAAGTATATAGTCAATTACAAACAATATTCATTGCGATGAATCTAAACTACTTTCTTCTACTATTACTATTGGCACACCTATTATTTTTTCCATTTTCTCCTATCAATCATATGAAAAGGGTATTCTTATTGTCACACCTATTAGTTTTTCCATTTTCTCCTATCGATCATATGAAAAGGGAAGTTGGAATTATAGATCATTCAAATATTTAACTTGAGCATAAACATCATACCTTGTCTTTGCTGCTCTCCAATATTAATAATATTTTTCTCTAAAGTTAATCATTTTGATTTATGGAGTGTTAAACCCCAAATAATTTTCAAAGGTAGTTATTTTCTATTACCTCCTTTGAACACAAAATTATTAACAATGTTCAACGATGAAAAATGGGAATAATAAAAATGTATCCAATTATAAATAGTTTACCGTTCCAAAAAGAAAACATTTTATCTAGGATGAAAATTAAGTATTGCATTCATAGTTGAAGTATTGTAACACATAATTCAATGCACATAATGAATAATTTTTATGTGCTTACACTGAGAGAGAGTGTGTATGTTTTGGGGTGAAAAGGAGAGACAAAGGGAGATAGAGATATAAATGGACGAGGGAGAGAGGGAAGAAGAGAGAGGCAAAGATAGAGAGGGATGAAGAGATATGGATATGGAGAGAGAAAGAGAAGGGGAAGAGAGAGAGAGGGAGGGTAAAGGTAGGGAGGGAGAGATAGATAGATAGATATGGAGAGAGAGTGTGTATGTTTAGGAGGTGAGATAGAGAGATAAAAAAGGAGAGACAATAGGAGATAGAGATATATATCATGGGGGAGATGTGCCTACATTGAAATCCATGCACACTATCAATCTAATTACTTTGAAATTAATGTGTTGCTTCAAATTAGAAATCAAGATCTACACTTAAATCAATGCATCTAGTGCAAACAATCAAATAGGATTAGAAATCCAAATCTACACTGAAATTAATACATCTAGTACAAGAAATCAAATATGATTAAAAATAAATGTCTACACTAAAACTAATGAAACTAGTGAAAGAAATCAAATATGAGTAGAAAACAATATCTACGTTGAAATCAATGCATCTAGTGTAAGGTATTAAATATGATTAGCAATCGACATTTACAGTAAAATCAATGCATTATTGCAAGTGATAAAATAGGATTAGAAATCAATATCTACACTGAAACCAATGCATCTCGTGCAAGCAATCAAATAGGAGTATAAATCAACTACAATGAAATCAATGCATTTAGTGTAAGGTATGAAATATGATTATAAATTGACATCTACACTAAAATCAACGAATATAGTGCAAGTGATCAAATAGGATTAGAAATCAACAACTACACTGGAATCAATATATCTATTTAGTGAAAAACCAAAATATTCACGACTTTCTAGATCTAACTTCTATGCTTGTATTTGTCTCTATGTGTCTCTTTCTTCTTCCCTCTCTCTCCACCTTCCATTTTGTGTCTATCTCCCTCCCCTTCTCCTTCTCTTTCTCCCCCTCCATCTCTCTCTCTCTCTGCCTCTCTCTCCCTTTCTATATGTTTCTCTTCTTCCCTCTCCCACCTTGCAATCTATATCTATACCTCCCTCCATCTCAACCCCATAAACACATCTCTCTTTCTCTCTCTCTATCTCTCTCTCGCTCCCTCTCCTTCTTCCTCTCCCTCTCTATCTCTTCCCGTTCTATCTCTCTCCCACTTTGCCCTCTCCATCTATATCTCTATATCCCATATATATCTTATCCTCCCTCCCTCTCTTTGCCTCTCTGTTCTGCCCTCTCCCGCTCCCCTCCATCTATATCTATATCTCCCCTTCTCTCTCCTTCTCACCCCTAAAACATACACACGTCATCCTCCATATCTATCTCCCTCTCCCTCTCTCTCTCTCTCTCTCTCTCTCTCTCTCTCTCTCTTTCTTCCCCGCCCCCCTCTCCCTCTCCATCTTCTCTCTTTCTCTCCTCTCTCCCTCACTATCTCTCCATATCTCCCTTGCAACTCCCTCTCCCTCTCCACCTTTCTCTTTCTATGTCTTTCTTCCCCTTCCAACTACATCTCTCTCTCCCTCTTTCTCTCTCCTATCTCTCGAGTCCTCTCTCTTTTTCCTTCCTCTCTCTCCCTTTATATTCTACCTCCTTCTATCTCTCCCCCATCACACACTCTCTCTCTATGTCCACCCTCCAATTGTGTCACTATCTCCCTCCCTCTCTCCTTCTCGCTCTCCCTTTCTACCCCCCCCCATATATTTGTCTCCTTGTCTCTCCCTTCCCCTTATTTCCGTATATTTATCCTCTCCTTTTCTCTCTCTTCCCTCATCTCCTCTCTCCCTCATTCCATATTCATCTCTCCCTTGTCACTCCCTCTACCTCTCCACCTCTATCTCTCAATGTCTCTGTTCTTCCCTCGTTCTCTTTCCCCTTTCAAATCCATCTCTCTCCCTCGCTCTCTCCTTCTCTCTCCCCCTTCTCTCGCTCTCTCTTCCTTCCTCTCTCTCACTGTCTCTCCCACCTCTATGTCTCTCTCCCAAACTCTATTCCCCCTCCATCTCACGCTCTTTCTTAAATATGATCCCATACTATTGTATTTAAGAAAGTATCTAAAAAAAACATAACTGGTTATAAAATATTAACCTATATTTTGGATCACTTATGTCAAAGAAAATACAATAATAAAAAACTTAAAAGAATCATGCACTATCTTTTCTATTCCATTGTTAGTCACTTTGCTTTCTCTCTTGGCTTGGATCCCTGGTTACGATGCAACATCCAGGTTCTTTAATAGTATATTTATATTATTAAATTTTACATACATATATATATAAAGTAATTATATTTATAATTTTTTCTCTTAGATTTATTAAAATGTTATAAAATTAAATTAAAATAAAGTATTTGTACAATATTTTGATTTTGAAATGAGTTATGCTTTTTGGGCATTTGGTATTGATAATCCATAGTATTGGCCCATGGTATTGTAAAAAAATAACTAAAAGCCTAGATCCATATCATGATAATCAAAAGCCTAGACGCCTCATGCTATTAATAAAACATGGTATTAGCCCATGGTATTAGGATTTTCTTCCCTCCTCTCCCTCCCTCCCTTTATCTTTCTCTTCTAGGTATTGGCCCATGGTATTGTGAAAAAACATACTTAGAAATTAATAATATCCATGGTAAACATTCATGATTAAGAATGTTGTCATATTGTAAATTTTAAGTTTTTATCCGCTTATTAATTAAATTTATAAATGGTTATGGAATGATTATTTTAATTTATATGGTAAAATGGATGTTAATTTATAAGTACTATTTATATGTTATATATTTTAATGTGATATGTATATTATATTTTCTTTTATCCTTAGAAAATTGTTTGTAAATTTTTATTAATCAAAACAAAATTACAATATAAAAAGAATTGAATTTGAAAAATATCTAACATCTCTCATCTCACATGTCACATCTCTTGCCTACACATGCAATGTCTAAAACATCTATGTTAATTATTACAAATATGTTGATTACAATTGAGTCAACGTTAGAAATATTTACTTACATTACATTTACACATGTGCCCTTAATTTCTATCAACATTTATTATTCATTTGCACTACTTTATAGTTTTATGTAAAAAAATAAAAAAAATCAAATTTTTAAGTGAAAATATAACCAACAAGGGTAATAGCTACAATGGAGCATAGTCCCTTCCTCTACCCCTAATTAATTGATTAGAGGTCGTACAAAGTGAGAGAAAACTCCACACAACAAAAGCTCTCTGCACAAAGCTCTTTGTACAATCAAAGTTCTCCACACTATGAGAGCTTCCCACACAAATATCACCCCATAGTGAAAGCTCCCTACTTTCCATACAATGAAAGAAAATAAGTATTCAAGTAACTTCAAAATTAAGAGATTTGATTTTTCAATGTGGTCATTCAAGCATTTGTGCCAAGTTATTTAATGCAACTTGTTCGACTCATTACATTTTGTGGAGAAAGGAACATAAACCTCTACACTTCCACACCTTCACAGTTAAATGAGGAGTGATCACTCAACGTATTTCAAACATTAATCAGAAATAGCCATACATTGCATTCATGTAACTATTTTGGGTATAATTTTTATAGTGGAAATATGAATATCAAGACTAGGAGACTAGGAGGATTAAGATGACACAAGTGTTTCGATAGAATTTTCAAAAGAGTTTTATGTTTTCAAAATATAGTGACTCTAATTTTTAGGGTCGATTTAAAGTTATTTTATTTGAATGTTCTATTTTGTGATTCATTTATCAAATATCTGTAAAATATTGTGATAAATATTGATTTTTGTGCAAAGTGCAGAGGAAGTTCATTGTGTGGAGGGTTTGGGCACAACCCAACTTGGCCTAGATTTTGGCAAAGCCTCTGCATTTTAAGGAGCGGAGTGTGCAATGGAGCGTGTAGCAAAGCACACAGTAGAGAAACAGAATGCAAAGTGGACCACGTAGTGGAGCAATTGGAATATACCACATGGTATAAGGGCTTCGAGATGGGTCGAAGCATCTCCTTTTTGTAAAAGAACATGGTGTTGTAAAGGATAATGGGATTTTGGGCCATAGTTGATTGTTTAAGAGGATCCATGGTATTTGAACCATGGTATTGCAATGATGTAACCCTTCTATGTAATAGTATATATAGGGTAAAATAATAAGAATAAAATCATCTTTTATGGTCCACATCAATGTTATGGTTAAATTTTTGTGATTTGTAGTTTTGTAGAGAAGGAGAGGCTCTATAGCTAAGTGCGCAGAGGCTTGAGTTGGCAGTTGAGTGCGCAGATATCTTGGAACTTAGTGCACAAGCCAAGAATTGTTTATTGTACAAGATTTATTATGTTAAGAAACAATTCTTGTGAACATAGCCCCACATTGGGGTGAACCATAGTAATTTGGTGTCTTCATGTGTATATTTCCTTATTATCTGTTTTAAAGTTGCAGTTATTATAGTTGCATTTCATTTCAGCACAATGATGGTTTATGGTTTGATATGATATGGGTAAGTGATTAACGTAATGTGGTGAAGTGATTTATGAATGTTAAGAATAAAATAACATAATAATACCACATCTCCACATCCTCCAAGGCTGCAAAAACTTCGTTCTGAATCCTCCCATAGTCACTTCGGGTGAGACTGTGATCTTCATGCAGGTCATTGTCGAAAGGACCAATGGTTTAGGGTTTTGTTGGTGTGCAGTATAGATCAAACTTTGGTCAACCCAAAATAAGCCAACAAATGGTTCTATTTCTCGGACCAGGATCTATTTACAGGATATGTGGATGTTGCAGCCATTGAAGAAATAAATTCAAGATTAGATAGAACTAAAAGAGTGAGAACTTGCAGATCAAGAAAACAAAAACCCTTATTTGACAATCGAAGCTTGGTTACAAAAGTATATTTTTACAGACCAATAAAAAATTTTCTTCGCTTCACTTCCTTCCGAGTTGTATGAGTGGATATTTAAGGTTGACAGAAAGAAAGGACAGTTTTAAAGGTGAAGAACCTATGGTGTGGACTCCTAAACTAATACAATGACTCAAGAGAACTGAAAATAGGATTTTAAGGGTTGTTGATTTTTAGATTGATAGTTTACTTATGTTTGGAAGATAAGAGAATAAATTTAAGGAAGAGATCAAAACACTGCGAAGTGGAAAGATATATAGAGTAGATACGAGAAACAGATATCATGGACAAGACCTAAGGACTTTCATAGAGACTAATTATAGTCCTCTTTTGAGTGAATCGAAAAGTGAAGAAAGCCTCCCTCATAACCCTCAAGTAACTCCGCAGTGTTCACCCGTCCATTCTAAGAGTTTGTCGAAGAAAAAATCTAGTAATAGCTAGGGTGTTTCTCACTCTCCCACTCCCTCTACCCCTCCTACTCCCCATATCCCTCCCCTTACTTCTCCCCCTTCCCCTCCGAGAAGAACTATGACTGACGATATTAAGCTACATGTTTTCAAAGGAAGTGGATTAGAGGATCTAAAACAATTTTGGTTTTTATGTCAAGTTGTATGGACTGCAAAGTAGTTCAACGATGAGAATATCAAGAAGGCACAACTCCTTATGACATTCCGAGATAGAGCATTGACATGCTATATGAAGTATTCAAATAATTAGATCAGAACATTTGTAGATATTAAAATAGAATTGATAAAAGAATTTAAGAAACCAAAGTTTGAGTCGCAGTGCATCACTGTGTTGAAAGAGATTAAACAGAAACCTACTAAGTCTGTTTGAGAGTTTGATCAAATATTTAAGGTGTTATTGGATAAAAGAAGCTTCGACATAGCTTCATAACAACATCAAGAATGGTTTATAGCTTCCCTACTACTGCATACTAGATTGTTGTTAATGCAACAAGAGGTAGGAACCCAATCTGAGCTCTAGAAATTGTGAGGAAATTGGAAGCTTAGCCTATAGGAGATACTGATGCAGGCATGCAACATATTTAGAGTCAAGTGGAAAATCTAACCCTGTAGTTACAAGACATAAAGAAAATCAAAGAAGTTAGAGAAGAAGTATGGTGTATGAAGTGTAGATCAAATGGTCATTCTAAATAACAGTGCCCTTTCTTCAAGAATTATATGGCTAGTGGGGCACCAGACCCCTTGAATGCAGGATCCAGCCTGTGGTGTGAAATATGTAAGACTAGTGGTGAACATCCTTCAGAATACTGTTACTTTCTACATAAATATGTACAAACTTTGAGGAATCTATATTGCAAATTTTGTAAATCAGTAGACATGATGAGAATAATTGTCAAGCTTATGAGCTAATGATGGAGTGTGGTGCTGACACTTATAGAATGAAAGCTGAAGAGAATGGACACGATTACAATGGAAAAAGTTGTATTCAAGGAGGTTACCAAGAAAGAGGTAGAGCTGGTGGAGTTGGTTGAGGACGTGGACATATCATTTGCTATAAATGTGGCTAGCCAGGTCATTTTGTGAGTGACTTATAGAATCCCACAATGAGATGTAGGTATTATAATTCCTTTGACCATGTAATTAAAGAATGTCCTATACTTATGGAAAATATGCAATAGAAAAGGAATCAACAACTGACATAGAATATTCAAATATTGATTGTTGAACAGCGGATCGATAAACCTTGAATTAATATTGTCACTAGAAGTGGATCTGCAACTAGTAGTGATAAAGAGGATGGAAAGAAAGGATCTGAAAGTGCATGGGTCAGAAATATTGTTGAGAAATCTCTTGTTTTTTATATTCAGAAAGAAAAAGAAGTATTTATGGATGCTAGAGCTTCAACATCTAGTGCATAGCCAAAGCCCGATCAAAAAAGTAATTGTGACATGTCAGCGTCGACACAAGCCCAAGCTCTGACACATGATCGAGCTCCGACACAAGACTTGGATTCAGCAAATCAGGTAGGTATTTTAAATTCTTTTCTGTAGACTTGTATGAAATTATTAAGAGATCAAAAGGCTATAAAAGGGCTTTAGGAGTTGATAGATTCATGTGCATCGAAATAAACATCACGAAGTGAGATGCGTGCACTTAATAATTTTCATCGACATAAGAGAACCAAAAAAGATATGAGGCTTAGCGTACAGATAGGAGTATACATGATGAATCAAGTTATTATGGATCTCGGATATGATACTAATGTCTTGACAAAGTAGACTTGGGAAATAATGGGTAATTCAAAG